>CACSLJ010000007.1:0-241751 GCA_902706625.1 Albugo laibachii | reverse complement strand
ATAGTGGAGTTGACTTTACAATTCCTACATCATCCCACCGCAGTTGGATTGAATGTATAAATCTTGCTTTTAGGGCTTCTATAAATGTGTGTACATCATCGTAGTTCAATTTGTCGATTTGGCACTTTGAACTCCTCTAATTACACTAACAATTCCCTACTTTTTTCAAACGAAAGTGTACCACCGTCTCGATATGATATAATTATATAATTCGTGAGATGTGATTATAAAAATTATAGAGGGAGCTCTAATTAGGGGTGTGTCAATTTATGAATTTAGGGGTGCCATTTTGATAATTCCCTTTGCGAAAAGGGTGTGAATTTAAGGAAGAGGGGTGTGAATATAGTAACTCCTTTGTTTAATTTTGTCAAAAGTCGGGATATTTTGTTTATAAACCCACAACAAAACTAACAATTCCTTGAACCAATCCAATTAAGCAGTGTATCATTCCCAAAACCAAAACATGTCTATAAGCTCTGTCTTTTGCGCGCTCACTTTAGCCTTCCAATTGTTGTTTAGTAAAACAGTCCAAGACAAAGATGCCTCGAAATTATCCGGAGTGTTTACTGTGTTCGTCGAAACAGATTTTGGACCCGCAGGCTGTCATGATTGCATCGTAAGGGCTGTGGGGATTACACAGATCCACCTGCTCGAATCGAATGCAGAATTCAGATTGTACCGGGTGGAGGGTCATCAAGACATTGCAAACTCTTATTTTTGGCACTGTGGAACGAGAACACTATGCAAAGCTCCCCTGGAAAGGAGTCAATCGTACTGGGCAGTAATTCTTAGAGCCATGGGTCACTCTCGAATACTGCATCCAGCAATTGCTATTGAATCTGAAAGAAGCATCTATCAGTGGGCATACAAGCTGAATTCTGAAAACCTGATGACTCTAGGTCCTTTCGAACAAAGCACACAACATTGGCCAGAATTTCTCACCAAACAAGAAGTAGATAATTCATTGTTTTTTGATAAAGAAGAGAAGCTGTCACCTCCATGGACAACGAAAAGTGTCAGAGATCGGCTTCAGACAAAAGCTATGTCTCATCAAGGAGGCGTTGATGTATCCTTGCGACGTATTTTAATTGTTGATAAGGAAAAGGAAGCTGTGTGCATGGAATGCTTCGCTTTGCACAGCATATGGCTCGCCATTCGGACGTACTGAATGTTTTACGAAGGAAAACGGAAATCGCCCGAGCTTTGCGTATTCCCTAGCAATTATGCATCACTATCAATCATTGAAAATTGCAAAGATACATTTTGTGAGGACATACTTCCCTGGAATGATAAAGATTGTTCCAAGATGAACACCATCTTCCCTCTACACGATCAGTTGATGAAAAGTGCGCACGATTCATATCGCCGACATCAAAAGGTAGCGGTCGCATACAATCCAAAACTCGCTTCTAGAGACATCAGACCTGTACTTGACCACATTGCTATGAAAAGAATGTCTAGAAAGCGTTACACGGGAAAGCTTTCGAAATCGGCCATATCATACACCGGTTTGGAAGGAAGTCTGGATACAAAAGGTCTTTACTGTTTAACGTTCAGTTCACATCCAAGATTTCGCTGGATCTGTATGAAATGCATGCTTGTAAAGACGAACAATCGTCCTCGTCTTGTCATCAATATGTCGAAACACTTTTCCATGGTACTAACGAATTCTAAGGAGGATCATCGGTGCAAACATTGCGAAAAGGTTGAACGCCTTGGGCCAGACGAATGCTCGAAATATCTCAAAGAGCATACTATGAAAATCGAAATTATATCAACAGTCGCCAGCCTCACAGTACACAGACGAGCTGATGGGAACATGCTTTGTATTGTACCATAGTCTGAATCCCAGTCAAAATCTCGCCCAGAACTCTGCTGAGAAATGCATCACTTGTATAAAGAATGCCCTTGATACGACAGTGAACCATTTCGTCGCCACCAAGAACTCCATCTTATTAGATACATCCGAAGACACAGCAAAATCAGCAAACATATCGTTCAAGGACATCAAGGATTGCCACCAACTTCGTATTTGTCAGAGAATTCAATTGGTTCCTAATAGCTTTTGTTCCGAGCACCAAGCCTTCCAGTCTACAGCAATGTCTCAGTCACAAAATCCATCACAGAAGGCGAGCATAACTCACACTTTTACGAAAACCTTCACTCCCGTCGGTGTTTGGCCTCCGAATAATCATCACACAGCTTCGCATCAAGAGATGGTGACAAGGGACCCAATTCGTCGGACTCAGTCCAGTACAAGTGTTTCGCCAGCATACAACACGATTGCGCTGGTCGAGTTTCAAAGTGAGATTCCTGGACTAAAACAGTGTGTAAGCTGTCTCCTTCAGCACACTGAGGTATTTTTCGTATTCATTTCCGACAAAGCTTCATCCGGATATGTATGGATGCGTCAAGCACCATCTCTCATGTTTTGAAACGGTGCTTTGACGAGCGCTGCACCATTCTCAGTCATAATGAGGCTCGATATCAGATTGAGCGTCCCGAAGGCCTACAACAATGCACACTGTATGATTTCGAGTTGGTTGGAGGCGACAGTTAATTGCAATTAATTGCAACAATATCGTCAACTTGGTCTATGCATCGACATGATAGAGCTAATTTGGTGGTACCAAGACCTTCAGGAGCGCGTGATTTATATAATATATTATCTACCTCTCGCGAGCATGTTTAGTCAACGGAAGAAGCACGAGCTCCAAAGTGACCCCGGCAGCGTACACGAATGACGTGATAAGAAAACACATTCGATAATCATATGTGTCGATGAGGTACCCGCCGACAAACGCACTTCCGGACCACGAGAACACAGACAAGCTTTCCAATGCATTCCATCGAGCACGCAGTTTTTTCGGCACCGCATCCATCAAAAGAGAACGTCTCAATGGCTGTGAGCATCGCATCAATCCACCACGTAATAAGAAGAAAACGATCTGTAGGGCTAATGGCTTTACAAATGTCATGCAAATGAGACATATGACAGAGATAATTCGAGTTAATATGATAATTGGCATACGTCCAATGCGTTTGGAGACTCTCTGACTTTGAAAGGATAGAAATATCACCAAAACGGGTTGTGCGATGAAGATCCAACTCACTTGGATGGGTGACAAGCCGTATTCCTGTTTGAAGAAAAGTGGGAAGAAACTGATTGTCATTCCAGCACCATTGCTAATGATAAAATCAGATATGAAAATTATGATTGGAACGTGTTTGTATCGAAGACAGAGGAATTTGTCTTCCTCATGAGGATGTACCAATATATTGGTACAATTTTTTGTTAGTAAAATTGTATTCTCGTTGATCGCGTTTTCGTGTTCGGATGTTTGAATGAGTGGACAAGAAGAGTCTTTGAAGTTTTCTTCCTCTTCTGCCTCGTCGTCGGAGTAATTGTACTCAACTCGAAACCCGTTTTCGAATGTGGGCGTTTTCAATGGCGGTGAATTGCACGGAATTGTTTCGAGTTTTGTTTTCTTGGTTTTTGTGGGTGTTTGAATCCCAAATTCATCCTCCAACGTGAGCGAATCATTGAATCGAAACAAAAGGAGGGAGCCAATGAATGCGAGCACAACACCAAAACATAACACGGGAGTTAATTCTTCAATTTTCCATGAATTGCCAAACTTTATAAATAAGACGATACAGGCGAGTGGTCCACAAATGAGTGCAACATTGCAAATAACATATTTGACCATAAAGGGAAACGACCGCTTGCCGTGAGGGATCGAATCAGCAAAGAGTGCCTCCATTGAGGGATTCTGAAAAGCAGTGAAAACGCCCCAACTGGCGAAAGCACCGTATAAAAGTATGAGGGATGAGTGTAGTAACGCATACCAAGTCAGTATACTGGTACAAATTCCAATAATTCCAGAAAATTTCAAGATAAGATCTCTACGCACTCGATCGGATGCGATACCAGCAGGAAGAGAGAAAACGAGTTGGAGTATACCTTTGATACCGTTTACTATACCGACCGGTTTATTGGACTGTGTCAGTTGGAAAACGTAACCTGCAAGAATTTGTTGAAAGAGTATACTACACACATATAAATGAGGATCAGTATACGTTTCATCTTTTACGACGTATGGGTCACGACAGACCTGTTCGCAGCCCAATAGAAAAATGTGAAAATGTATGCAAGTCGAACATTATGTCCTGCTTTTTTGAACCAATTCATACTCGTCGTCTGTCCTTTAAAATTTCGTGATAAAAAAGCAAAGTATAACGTTTTGGAGGCGTGGAAAACCGGTAATGCGATTGTCCGAGACAGACAAACGTTTACTCTACGCATGCATGAAACGTCTGTTATGAAGCAAGGTAACGAACAGAGCATAAAAACGCCATATCATGCAGAAAAAAATTATGTATAACAAGTAATCTAACAATCGCGGTGATGATCCTCGACAAAGCACTTCAGAATTATGTCAATTTTTTGTTCTATCAATGAATTATGACTTGTGAGGGCGGTTTCATCACCTTGTATACATTTTGACTGTGTTCGAAATTCCATCAACACTACTGCTGGATAAAAAGAATGGGTATAAACTGGCTCTCACACAAGTCCGACCGTGCAGCACCTCCCCAGGTTAAATTTTGATATAGGCTGTCCCTAACCAGATTTTCTCCCGTTTTCGTTTTTTTTTTCGTTTGATCTAAAATAACTTCACTCGGATGACGCAAGATGTCCCTTTTCTGAGGTTGTCACAAGAATGAGTGGTTGGGGCTGCCAATTTTGTACATCAGACTGATTTGGTGATACTCAGAATCAGTATCGAGTATATTATTCCTCAGTCGATTAGTTTATTCGTACCAAACCCTGCAGGAAAAAACAACGTTCCAGATATTGTGTCACCGTGACTGCGATAGGGAACGTTTGCCCCTAACGACTTCACAGAATTTTGAGTTTCATTGACTCATTGTGCGATATTAATGGCAGCAGCTCGAGACCGGTACATTTCCTCATCAACAGCGGGAAATAATTCAGCGCCACTTGGTACCAGAACGAATCGGACGCTTCACTCACAACTGATGCAACCATCAGCATCAAATACGACTCAAAGGGCAAAGTTCCCGTTACCTCCAAATTATTTCTCCAATATCAAACTCACACCCGCTCAAGAGAAACTGAGTCAAGCGGAACGCAATCGCTCTTTAGAAGAAGCATTTCAACGCGAACATACTTTTCTGAGTGGAGGACGAAAGCATCTTCGACGTTGGAAGCATATAAAGCGTAAAGGAGATCTCGATTTTTATGTTAGCACGCATAAAACACCGGAAGAACGATTTGACCGATCCAGCTCTTCGCCAGTTATTGTCGCAGTTGGTACCGTTCAAAGCACAGTAGAAGATCTGGTATACGGAGACTATACACCGACAGATGCGGAATACATGCAACGAATCGCGTACGTGAATGCGTCTTCTGTACGTGACGCTAGGGTTGTGTATACTGTTGAGCATCCTCAAGGCACACCGTATACCAATGATCGGTTCCGTTCTCTTTGTATAAAATGGTGTCTTGCGCGTATACCCGTTCCCGGAGCTGATTTATTGGTCAAACAACGCGATCTCGTGTACTACGAATCAGTGGGACTCTTACAAGTATCACCACATGAGCGTGGCCCTACCCTTACCGAGACCGCCAAAATAGGTTATTTGATAATACGACCGTGCGAGTTGGCTCAAATTCCTCAATTTTCGTCTGCTTTTAGAGGGCGAATGGCAATCATCTGTATTTATCGGCAAATTCAACCAAACGTGGTTCAAATATTCTCCGAAACCGCACTTAAACTCGAAGGTGGCATTGGTCATAAGTTCGCATTCCACGTCAACGTTTCACTCTCCTCGCGAGTCTTTGATCTCATTCAGTATGTTGAGGGCAAAAAACTCGCTGCTGCTACCTCTGAGGCGGAAAGCTCCTCACTCAAAAAAGAACGTGAGAGTGGACACGAAGTCTCTGGAAATTCATGTATGCGGTGTCACAACTCGTTCAAGCGTAATTTAATGGGGATGTTACAGTATCGCACGTGTTATATCTGCGAGTTGATTGTGTGTCATCATTGTTGCCTTCGCAAACGAATGATTGGCAAAAAAGTGCAAGGAAAGTATTGGTGCTGTATTCGGTGTATATCCACTACAAAGTTGCACGTTTTTGGAGTGGAAGCCGACCCGAATACTTCTGTAGTGTTAAATACCCCTATGCCTGACTCCAGTTCTCCAGTTGAGTCGGATGTGGTTATATCTGATTTCGAGACTACTGAAGAGGACGCATCGCGGTACTTTGAAAACACAGTCAAGTATACAGTTTTGGATAACGTGGAGAAGGTGGAGGCTGACACAAATAGTAAAGTAGAAAACGAAGACGAAGGCAGTGATGACCTTGCACAGAGCTTTCAGAATTTATTATCTTTATCGCCATCAGAGAATGATGATGAAGGGCAATTTAATGGTGACCAATCTGCCAGTCGAGTCAACGATGTGGATGTTGAGTTGGAAATAGATACAACCACTTTACGAGCAGCATCCGAAGTGTCTAATAATGATACTCGCGTGCTGGAATCGCCGCGAATACCGTACCTTGCAAATAACCGCAGTGTATCGTCGTATCAAACGGGTTTATATCATCAAATGTTGTCACTACGGCGAGCAGCAGAGACTGCATACGAACTTACTCAAGCCAATCAACAAGCAATGAACTTGAGTTGACGTTGCGCGAGTTTGGAAACGGATGAAAATATACAAAAACTCATAGAGATTGGTATATGTTGTCCATAATCGATGTGCAGTTCATGCAATTACCGACATTTAGTATACCGGCAAGTATAAGGCAAGTATACGGCGTTTCAAACCAATTATCAGAGTGAAGAAGCGATCAGATACAATAAATTCTTAAGTGCGGTATCGCAACAGTGTGGTATGTGGTCGATGAGGATAAAATTTTGGATTTGTTAGATGAGGAAATGATCAAAATATAAGGTTTTTCTGGAGATGGAAGTCTCGAGTTTTTGTATTCACTGTTCTGAGTGAGATCAGAAAACGGCGTCTCCTCAAACTTTTGAGAGCGAACTTAAGGACTATGGTGAAGATAAGAATGCAAAGTTTCTCGAATCCGATATTTCGACATGACTAAGCTTTCTTCAGTTGAGCTTCGTTCTGCCAATGCACCAAAACCTTCATCACGTCCTTGATGCTCTTGATGATTGCGTCTGCGGCAGCATAAGCATCCTCACCCTCAATTCGACTATACACGTTTTCCCCTTCCCAAAGCGGATTCACCCAAATCGTCCTCATTCCCGCGCACTTTGCTCCCTCAATATCGCATCGATAATGATCTCCCACATGTACAAATTCGTGAGGATTTGCACTCTCTGAATACTGTTTGATCGCCGCCTCAAATATCAATCGGTGAGGTTTTGCCTTCTTCGCTGTCTCTGCCGAAATTACAAAATCAAACATATCACGAAGAGTTTGAGGGAGGCAATTAAAACGACAATTGCCATTGGTTATTACTCCGATGCGTTTACTGTGTTGATGAGAGTCTTCTTTCTCGCGTTGTGTGTCATTGGTTCTCAAAAACGTATTTAGTTCAGCAAGCATTTCCGGTACACCCTCGAATATCTGTGGCTGACTGCGAGCCTCCAAAAACGTCTCACACGACTCATCAACAAACGCTTTCAGTTCTTCTTCCGATGTAAAACCGAGTGCACGGTGCCCTCCGACCAACGTTGCGCAGTGCAGGAGTGTATGTTTCCTCAAAAGCGTATAGTCGTGCGCATGGTTCGGTAACGTCTTCTGAAAATGAATAAGTAACTTGCTAAATGCATCAGGAGGGTAAGATGTACTTAATAGAGGGGCACGTGACTGTATATATGTGTGAAAGCGGTTTGTTGCATTGGAGAGAACGGTTTTGCCACACCAAAGCGTGTCATCCAAGTCAAAAGTAACGCCGCGAACGAATGACATCGCAGAATATATGTGTTCGATTGGACAAAAGGGAAAAGTGGTAGGTAAATCGCGTCTAGAGCGAATGATCAGACAGGGTCCAGGGTTTAACAGTATATGAGGGTGGATAGATACACTGATATTGAAACTAAAGAAGAGTGAAAGGCAACACGCGTGTTATAATCGCGTTACGCGACCGCACTCATCAACGAATTGTATCGCATCAACGTTATTGCAATGCGAGGAGGCGCACAAACTCACGGAAAAGACTACGCATCATGAGTGACTCCACACATTGTATATGAGTACCACTTGTACTTGAGGAAAGTATGGTGGTATACATCCTAGCCTATCCTCGTGTGTAGTATCCGATTTCCCTCGGGAAACAGAGATGCTTTCTATTTGCAAGTTAAGTACGAATGTCGACTAGGTTCGACGAGGTGGTACCACAAAAATCAAATGTTTCAGCGTTTCCATCGCCACTCGATTGTAATAGCACGCACTTCAAAAGCGGTTCATTACGGTCATTCTCACCATGGATTGTCTACTCCCATCTTTATGAAAGCTCTATCTACTCACTCGCAAAGTGGGGGTTACAAGAATCCCAGGAGTGAAAAATTCTCAATGACAAAGGTACTCCATCCCATTCTACACAGTGCAATAAACTGTCGTATCGCATTAGATTGTTGGAACAATCGGCCCAGTATCCGAGTCACCAGATATGACACAAAAACTGGTCGATGAAGGGCTTCGTATTATGCGAATAAATTTCTCTCACGCAGAGCACTCGGAGGCGCTTCAACGTAGTATCAAAGTGCAGTCTCATATTTCCGCATACTAAAATCAAGTTGTGTAGGCATCCACAACCTTCGAGCTTGTCGTGGTGTGCACTCTGAAAGCCAGAACACATTCAACCTGCGAGCGGTGCTATTGGACACAAAAGGACCTGAAATTCGAACTGGGAAAATGAAAAATGGGAAAAAGGTGCTTTTGGAAACCGGCAAAGAAATAATTTTGACCAACAATAAGGAATTTCAAGATCAAGGAACAGCGGAGCGAATTTACATCACCTACCCGCATTTAGTCAACACAGTCAAATCGGGAGATACAGTTCTTTTATCGGACGGTTTGATCCGACTCAACGCGATACACGTTGACAAAGCGAAGAACGAAATTCGATGTGTTATCAAGAACACGGAAGAGCTCGGTAATACAAAAGGTGTCAACCTGCCTGGATTAAAAGTCGACCTACCGGCTCTATCGGAAAAAGATAAAGTTGATTTGATGTTCGGTGTCCAACATGACGTGGACTTTATTGCAGCTTCGTTCATTCGCAAGCCAAGTGACGTCATTGAGATTAGGGAATTCGTTCAGTCCCAAATGTCAAAGCATTGGCCGGCTGATCACCCAGCTCCCAAGATTATATCAAAAATAGAAAATTTGGAAGGTATTCAAAATTTCGATCAAATCTTGGAGGTATCGAATGGTATCATGGTCGCCCGTGGTGACTTAGGCGTTGAAGTACCGCTACAAAAAGTGTTAACATATCAAAAGTCAATGGTTGAAAAATGCAACGCAATTGGTAAACCGGTTATCGTTGCCACTCAAATGCTCGAATCGATGATTCAGAATCCTCGTCCTACTCGCGCAGAGGTGTCCGATGTGGGTAACGCTGTCCTGGATGGTGCTGACGCGGTTATGCTGAGTGGAGAATGTGCAAATGGGAAGTATCCTGTCGAGTCAGTCCGAACTATGATGACCGTTATCAAGGAAGCGGATGAGTTACTTGAGACACACTATCACGAGTACGAGTGGACTCCAGCAGAAAATGATGTCGAGTCAGTCGCAAGTTCAGTTGTTAAGACTGCACATGAAATGAAAGCAAAGTTGATGATTGTCTTAACTGATACGGGACGCACGGCACAGATGATTGCCAAATACAGACCCACCGTCCCAGTTATGTGCTTTACACCATCGTGTAAAATTGGTCGACAACTTCAAATTCATCGAGGATTGTACCCTGTTGTTCCAGCCAATCAAGCGAGCCGACCTACTGCAGCGGAAGCTATCAAAGAGGCGAAACGGATGGGATGGTTGGTCTCAAAGGACCGTGTGGTGCTTTTAAGTTCGGACTCACTATCCGATGATCTTGGGCGACAAGTCGTTATGCGAGTTGCCGAAGTCGCGTAAGTGCGGAAACGAATCAAGAGCAACAGTTAAGAAATAAAATTGAATCTGATTTTTGTGCAATCACAGAAGGAGTGTGATTGCAAGGCAACAAAACGCGTTTTCGAGTCAACAGACTCTTACCCTCAATTTTTAAATGGTACCTTATTTCGTCTTTGTCTGATTGGCCACTCCGGCGATTCTAGCCTCAATGTCCTCCAGATCGCCAATATATCGACCGGAAAGAGGAGCAATAGCATCGGGATGAGGGATAGGGCGCATATTCTCATCCAAATCGTAAACGAGGGGAATCCCTGTGGGAATATTGAGACCCGTAATAACATTTTCGGGGATATCGTCAAGACGCTGAACCAAAGCGCGAAGACTATTACCGTGCGCGGCAATTAAGACGCGTTTCCCACTTTGAATGGAAGGGGCAATTGTGTCCCTCCAAAACGGGAGTACTCGCTCACCAGTGGATTTGAGGGACTCTGACAACGGGAGCTTTTCCTTAGGAACATTCTGATACTTAATATCCTTTCCGGGATGATATTCGCTTGTTTGATCAAGCGACGGAGGTGGGATGTCAAAGCTCCGTCGCCATATCATAACCTATGATATAGTATCATATGATTTGCAAGGGTTCCAATAAAACACGTGATTGACCAAACCTGCTCCAATCCGTGCTTCTCAACGGTTTCCTGCTTGTTCAAACCGGTTAAAGCGCCATAATGTCGCTCGTTGAGTGTCCAAGAAGAGACTGTGGGTATCCACATCAAGTTCATTTCTTCAAGCACATTCCATAGCGTCTTAATTGCGCGCTTCAACACTGAAGTGTATGCACAATCAAACTGAAACCCAGCATCCTTGAGAAGTTTTCCGGCATCACGCGATTCTTCCTCTCCTAAGGATGAAACATTTAGAGCCTAGGCGATTGACTTTGCAAAGCTTGCATGTATACATGTATACCTTTCGAGGAAAGCGGAACATCACACCAACCAGTGAAAAGGTTTTTTACGTTCCATTCGGATTCACCGTGACGAATCAGTACCAACTGGTACTTTGCTACATGAAGCAATCGTTGAGTTACTACGAAATTTTCATGATGAGTGTTGAGGTATTACGCTTGTTTTCAAGAGTGCTTGTCATCTCAAACGGAAATTTCGAACACAGCCCAACTTGCGGCACGTTATGAGATGATTTTATAACATTTTATATTCGATATACAAATCGAATCCACTAAATTTTTGGTGTGGACCACAAAATGGTACTCACACTCCTCATCCACTCATTATCCAATCTACTCCCGATGAGAGATCAAAAAAAAGTTTGAGATCCGTGAATCTATTGAGTTCTCATTTAATGAGTGCTTTTTGGATGCTGAGGATATTTACAAGAATTGTTGAGGGAGTATATATCAGCCAAGTCCTCAATGATGCTATATATAATCTTTGAGAACTGAACGCTTCTCTGCATTGATAATCGATGCAAAGAATTCATGCGGACACACTCAATATTGAGAGGAAATGATTCACATCAAGCTAGATACTTAAATCTTCAATCAACTTTGCTTTAAAGCCATACGATTTCCTCTTGTCATTTCTTGCATTCTGAATGCGCACCTAACAACCCACAAGACTCAACGACACACCTCACGCGCGCATTGGAATCCCTCACATATCTGTTAACCTTCTACGGAGACTCAAAGCCTTAACTATTACCGTACTTTGTATTACTCTAAGTGCGCGACCCATTTCATTCCCTTTATTACCTGCATCAAATTTCGTTGTAATGGACAGGTGTAAACGCGTATGTCTTACTTGAAAGAAGAGTGTGACATGAAGATCTTGAATGTAATTGTCAAGCGAATGCAATTAATAACGGTGGAAGTGCCTCGATCTTTCCAAGATACGTAAGCTATAATTGGATCAGGCGGTGATGATTGGAGCACTCAAGACAAGCTGAAGGATCATATATCGTTAAGGTCCTTCGTTCACGTAACCAAGCGGCCGTTATTCGAAGCATTTCCTAGGAGTACAACTCTTCAAGCTTCATTCCACACTCAAGAAGTATGAGTTATGTGCGTCCCAGCGAGCGATTCACAGTAATGTCCTCTCATCTACCTCAAGTAACAGACAAATCGGAAAAATTCAAAGGCAGAATTCGAACTTATCCAGGACTTATCCTCTTCCTCTTGATTGTTGGGGTTGCTGCGGGACTCATTGTATACGGTGGTGTTCAGGCTCGACGTGATAGGGATGAGGCAGCGAAAAGGTATAACGACTTTATTTTTTACAAACGAAAAATTAGAGATGGAGGTGTGAATGAAGAGGGAGATCTCGTTTCAGATGATGGTCAAGTAGGGAATCCCCTCAAATATCCGGATATGGGTTGTGAGTTACCCAACTACCTCAGTAAAGGAGGAAAAATCGTTGCCGTGTCAAAAAACGGTACGCAAGTTACAATCGGGATAAAAGGGACAAATTGGTTTGGCATGGAGACGTCGCTTCGTATTCCGTATGGTCTTTGGGAAAACTCTGAGAATGGAACATCGGCTTATGAGATTGCTGCTTTCCTCAGTCGCAACAACTTCAATAGTGTACGTTTGCCACTAAGTATTGCGAACATATTATCGAATAAAGCACCGGAAAAGAATTTGATCAATATGGCGACCAATCGTGCAATCAATTTGAAAACGTACATATCAATGATTCAGAGTATTATAAAGGTCCTCGGCTATCGCAGAATTAGCGTTCTGTTGAGTCTGCATACATTGACGCCTCAAGCGTCTGGTGGGGCGTGGTACAGTGAAAAATTGGGCATTTCCGAAAAGGATTATTTCAACGCAGTGGACAAATTGACGTCAAGTTTATGTTCCTCAAAGTATTGGAACATAGTGGGTGTGGATCTGAAAAACGAACCTTATGAATCATCTTGGGGAGGTGAAGCTCCTGATTGGCACCGTGGGGCAACACTTATCGGTAACCGTGTTGTTTCAGACTGCAAGAACTGGCTCGCGTTTGTGGAAGGAATTAACAGCCAGCACACCATCACACTTCAAGGTAAGACTGATACGTATTACGACTGGTGGGGCGGTGGATTGCAAAAAGCAAAGCAGTTGCCGGTTGAACTCAAAGTGCAAAATAAAGTAGTATATGCTCCACATTATTATACGACCGCTGTGAACCCAGCATGGTACTTTTATGGAGGCGGGACGTTTGGTCCCAGTGGAGTGTATACTGATTACATTGAACTTGATAATGCGACGTTGTATAGTAATGTGGCGGACACAATGTACGATATGTTTGGGTACTTAGTGGATGAAACAGAGAACGCGGTTTTATTGGGAGAGTTTGGTGGTTTGTATGAGAAAGACGCTCACCCACGAAAGACGACCCAACGAACTATTGACGCGACCATTCAGGTGATGATGAAGAAGGGATATTGTGGTGGGTACATGTGGTCGTTGAACCCGGAAAGCGCGTATCAATTCAATCCTGCGGATACAGGTGGAAAGTTTACGGAAGGATTACTGGAAGACGACTGGCTCACACCCAATAAAGTGTTTATTCGCGCTCTAGAAGCCATGGATGGATTAAAAGATCTAAAGCGATTTCCTTGTTTTCATGAAGAAATCGACAGCATAAGTACCGAGGACTAAGGACTGTACCTCGAGATTGTGTTGTGCACAAATATAGTCACTTAATCTTATGTTCAAGTATACGTTATTGTGTTTATTAACCGAGCCAAATGCTGTGGTTGCCGTTCCGTTCACTTTCAATGAGGCAAAGGCGAGTCTGCTTCAAACTACGTAAAACGTATACTAATATAACATGTATATCTTAACGACCTAATAGCGCGGGGTATACAGGACTCTGCATCGCATTCACGATCGGTATCCGCTATTTAGACACTAAAATTGAGGAGCGGTCTCAAACCGCTTTGATAACGGAAAGTCGTGTGGTGGGGATGTTGATTTGCTGATATTGTGCGGACTGATAACGCCACGTTTGCTCTAATCATCTGGATAGGCGTGGGGGGATCTTGATCAAGCTTTGGAATCGGGTAGAGATGAGGAATAATAATCAACACAATCATTCTTCTATGAGAGTAAGCGTTTGAATAGTTGTAACAGTTTCCAGAAAGCAGCTCGAACGAGTCGAATGAATGCTACAGAAAGAATAAAAATCATAATGATAAGTTGAAACGTCAAAAATGTGTGTACCCTTCATAGACGCTTTCCCTTTTGGAAGTGCCGCACATAATGAGATTGCTAATGTAAGCATCTATAGTATAAACAAGATGATTATATCATACCAAAACGGGTCCACACACGTCGTACTTGTAAAAAAGAGCTGATCAGTACAAGCATGTAATTTCCGAGAATAAGGCAACTATACAAAGTCGATCCTAGTCTCGAGCGAACAAGATAAGACTTTTGGCGGAGAGTGATAGTATACCAAATCAAACGCACCGAGTGTTATCCAATAAACTGTTGTTAACAGCAACGTATGAAGTTGAAGCAGACTGTTAACATACACCATGGGGCCTTTAAGTATTGCCACTGATCCCATACAACAAACACTCCCAAACGTAAAACTCAGTGCAAACTTGGAAGGTCGTAACATTATCTGAATCCACATTGTAACAGGAAACATTTCAATCAAAAGAGAATATATCATACCAATGGGACAAATAACAGCGCCATACTGAAGAAAACCGCACTCATGAAGAGCAACACCACGAACCACTTTAAACGCACATTCCTGCAACATATGCGTCATAAATAGCACGAAAAGTGTAAAATACCGAATTGCAAACCAGCTCAGCGTCGGAAGCCAATTAGATCGCACCTCGTTGACATTGCGATTTGATTGCGACCAAAATGATGACTTTCTCTTCATATCGCGAACGTCTGGTTCCATCCGTCCATTCTCCATAGTAACCAAAGGATTTTCTGCATCCTCGTTATCTTCGTTATTTAACTGTACCGCATCGGCGGCTAAACCTTGGACCGAACTCCAGAATGATTGTATTGACGTAATAGCGCTATTGGGTGTTGAGGAAGCGGAGGAGTCGTGAGTAGAGACTGAAGACGAAGAGCCAGTAGAATTTCGTAACAAACTGCTCAAACTTCCTTGTATCTCTTTTATAGCTCCCTGATTTGGTCGGGAGCCCCACTGCGCCCACGCAGAATCGGGCATTCTCTTATTGCGCCGTTAGATTTGATCAGCGATACGTTTCTAAAAGGTTTCAGAGTATATAGATTCATGAAGAAAATACGGTGGGAGGGTAAGCGTTTCCCTGACAAAAACAGCAGGGTACAGTATAAACGCAATTCAATTTGGCACTACGTTACGATGTGACAGACTGAAACGAGTATAACCAGGTTTCTTCATGTAAACACTTGAATTCTTTACATTCATTTCTACAGTGTATATATTTTTAAACTTGTAAACAATAGTTGCGTTTGGTTTGGGTTACTTGCTTTTGCTCGCTTGTTTTAAACGCACTTGCTCAAATCGCTGTTCTAATTTCATCATCGAGTGTCCAAGAGCGTCCAATTGCTGTGAATGTTGTCCCAGTGTTTCAAACATAACACCTTGTTGAGCTGCCAGTTGCTGTTGAGTTTCCGTGGTCCGGGCCAGTAAATTCATCAGCATCGTACCCATATTCCCCAACCCTTGATTTCCACCCGCGCCGACTTCTAACGTACCAGCTGGAGTCGCTGTAATCGCACTTTCAGTCTGAGCTAAAGTATTCCCCTGCGTAATCGGAGATACGCCACCGACTGAACCTGTGGGTGTCGCTGTGGCTGTATTCGGTCGTGATTGTGTCGTTTCCGTTTTCTGTACAGTTTCTGGAGGAATTGTCTGTTGATCCCGCCACGTGAATTCTCCTGCGGGTTGCTGTTCCTGTGCATTTTGGATCGATACTGCTGGGGTTGAATCATTCACTCGATTGCCACCGAACCTAACAAACGAACTTTCTGTTTCTGACTGTGCGGGTGCGTTTCCCTTGCTAGTGACCTTCATTCTTTCTTCCATATACTTTAAGACTTTTGCCGCAATTTTCAATAAAATTTTAGCGTCAATGTTTTGATGCACTTTGACGTCAAAGACAAAGACGGATCCGATACAATGTCCTGCAGGGGTCGTGATAGGAACACCCGCATAGAATCGTACAGCCGACGCTCTTGTGACCAGCGGATTGTTCTTGAATCGCTCATCGGTTGATGTGTCTTCAACAATTAAGGGACGCTTTGGGTGCATGATTGTGTGTGCACATAACGCCACATCACGGGGAATTTGTTTCTGCGTAAGCCCACTGTTGGCTTTGAACCACTGCTTTTGTTTATCGATAAAACTAATTGCAGCGATTGGACACTTCATCTCTTTACACGCAATTCGACATAATTTATCAAACTTCTCATCGGGTTCGGAATCTAATATATTGTAACGGTATAACTCGGATAGCCGTTCTTCCTCATGAGTGGGAACTGGAGCACGTGGCCAGGGATGTTTCCAGTCGTAATTTAAAGGGTAACCGTACTTTGTGGCTGATTGTGGCGTCCTGATATTCCCGACGGCAGGTGCGTTCGTGCTTGAGACGGCTGACATCACCAATCTAATTCTATCCAGAGACGTGAGCTCAATCTACTATTTCCACGTAGACACAATGTTGAGTGTAATGTGTTCCAAATACGTGTCTAAAAACACGGGATGACTTGGTGGGTATTTGGTTTTATAATAAAATAAAAACGTTTTTTATTCTGGATACTGTGGAACCGCACCAAGGCAAGAGAAAACGCATACAAAATCCAAATGAAGCGAATAGTAACCAATCACATTTTGCAATAGAGTGTGAGAGAGAGTGAATAAGAAAAGGAGGAGCAAAGTATAGGAAATCAGGTGAAAAATTTCCGTATCACCAGAGCGCTTTTATCAGCACTTGGTGTGAAAATACTTGCGGGAGAGGCTACGCGAAACACACTAGCCAATTCTGATTGGATCATTGCTGAGAATGCGAGTCATGTCACGTCATCCCGAGTAAGAAACGAAGCGCCATCTTTACATAACGGATATCAAAGGGTTACAAAAAATACACAGAACATCTGTTATTGCACTCGAAACATTTTAGTTTTGCTTTTTGTAGCCTGAACGTAAATTTCGTCGGGGACAAAAAATTTTGGTTGATGACTCGGACCAAGTTCTATCATATTATAGTGTCGATTTAGAATCTCATACCAAGTAGGAAAGGATACTTTTTATTTCTCGGTGTTAAGCTTTCATCTGAGTGAGCTTTGGTGTAACTCATTCCAATATAAATGAATAATTATGAAACGCAACAAACTTTGAGAAACTTCTTTTTTTAGCAGTTGCTCGATCTTACCACGGCGAAATAAGATACTGGCGCGTCGCGTGCGTGCTTTCGTAATCATTTGCCATAATCTCAGACTGAGTGGAAAGAAAAGGAGCGACTGATGCAACCAAAAGTTGCAGAGTGAATGCATCGTTTTTGTGGTGAACCTACACATATTGTTACGTTGATTGATGTGCAATACAAAGATTCATACGTTCTTCTTACCGTTTAAATAGCGAGGTGGCAAGTCGAGACAGTTTCCCAAGTTGGTGGACTCGGTAAGTTTCTTTTTCTTCCACGTAAAATTCCAATTCAAAAGTTTTGATTTCAACGCGAAATGTTGGTCTTCTTTTCCATGATACGGTTTCATCTCTCTGGCTGGCGATATGTTTGTATCGGCCATTTTGAAGTGAACCGGACTCTGAAAATTTGACGTCGGCATGGCATCTGGCCTGTATTGCGCTACCTTGACCGTGCTGTTTGTAACTTCTTCGACGCGTGTGCTTTTTGTGTCATTACTCTGGAAAAGTGATTTGCATGCAGACACTCGCTTCCGTTTGAGTATGCGAGAGTGAGCGCCCTCACTCGAGCTCGTAGCAGAGTCAAATGTGAAGCAACCGCCACGCTGTCCGATTGTCCGAGTGTGTATTCGTCGTTTTTGAGGTGATTGCTCGCAAGTCTCAAAGTATCGCGGTGGGAGTTGAGTTCCTTTCTTCTTTCTGAGTGTGACGATAGTTGACGTGCAAATACCACGACCGGGAATATATTTCAAATTCCAGTTGTGTCGTAGTGCTCCGTCCGGATTGGATGCAAAATTATCGTCTAACAGTAATTTTTCAAACTCATTCTCAGCTGGATTGCGCCATTGTTCACCAATTTCTTGAGTAGCGCATAAATCTACTCATTGTGTGTCAAAGGGGAAGTTTTGAGGAAATGATAGAGTACTACTCACCACGAGGACCAAAGTAGTTGAAAAACGCGTTGCTATAGTTTGAGTCGTTGTGAGTCGGAGGACAAACCGAGTTGTAATACGTATTTTCCAAGTTTGTTGAGTGATCTGAATCGATAAAATCGATCATGGGACTGCGCTGATCCGTATTGAGTGATGTTGTTTGAAGGTTGTAACTCTGGTAATTCATGAAGACACTACACGCTTTGAATTGTGTTAAAGATCGCGTGGAAAGAAAGCACGTTCGCGTCTACCAATCGTTGCAATTATAAGTTTGATAGCGGAAATTCCACTTTGTCCTTTTACATCGGTTTTACCAGTTTGAATATCAAAGTGGCGACGGATCAGAAAAAGGCGCCTGAATTGATTTCCCCGCGCATACGATACCGTAGTACCAGTTTTTCACTGGTACAAACTGAAGGCATTTTGAGTGGTGCAAGGATGCCAAAGCGAAAGCGAGTAGTTTTTCGGAATGCAAATGTGGAAACAAGGAAGAAAGTTGACAGAACGGGATCCAAAAATACAAAAAGCATTGCATCTGCTTCCTCCATATCCACTACCAGCAATCCATTTGATCGACAAGGTAACGCAAGAAAGCAAAAATATCCGGTCCTTGGTCGCAAAGTAAAAGGACAGAATCGAAACGTTGCGAATGCACGCTCCAAAGCCGAAACAAAGCGAAAGAACACACTTGCAAAACAATATCAAGGTCGTACGAAGGGCAATGATTTCGAAGATCGTCGAATTGGTGAGCAAGATGAGTCATTATCATTGGAGGAAAAGATGATGGCTCGATTTCGAGCGGAACGGAAGCGTAAATTACGAGATGCATATCGATACAATTTGCAAGAGTCTGATGACGAAGAGGATGAGTTATTTCTGACACACAAAAATACCAAACTGGATGATGAGTATAATCGTCTGAATAATGATAATGATCAGAATGGAGAAGATGGTGATGATCCAAAAGATGAAGAGATTCGACGAGTTGAGAAAGAAATTGTACAAAAGTATCATTTTGGTGGAGGAAATGTGGATGAAGAGAAAGATGACAATAAGCCAAAATCGCATCAAGAAATTATGAAAGAAGTTATGCTAAAGGCGAAGATGTTTAAAGCGGAACGTCAACGTAACAAACAGATCCAAGAAGATGTGACGGAAGAATTGGATGGAGGATTTGACTCGATTCGTTCATTGCTAAAGTATCGTCCGAATAAAAACACTCCTCAGATGGACGATTTTCCTTCTGCTAAAAAGGCGGAATTGGATGATTTTGATGTTATGGCACGTGAGTTTGCCTTTGAAGCAAAGGCACAAGCTACAGAACGCAAATTAAAACCAGAAGAAATCGCACAGGTGGAAAAGGATCGTCTTGAAACGCTTGAGCGAAAGCGACTCGCACGAATGAAAGGGACTGACAGTGATGATGATGGTCATTCGCGCAAGGACAAGAAGAAGAAACCGCCGATGAGTGTTCGCCCGTCGACTGATGATGACTTGGGAGATAATTATGAAATGAAACGAATATTCGGGACTGTGGACGGGGGAGATGAGGCAGAAATCGATACGGATCATGATCCAACAGAATTAGAGTCGGATAATGAAGAGCCAGAACAAGAGAGGTCGGAAAGCGAAGTGTCAGATGAATCGGATGGTGCAGAGTCAGTGGAAAGCGAAGAGGGTGAAGATTCCGATGGTGATGAGATGAAACATGAAACAGAGTTGGATTCGATTGAGTCTTTGGTAGAAGAAAAGCAATCGATTCGGGCGAGTGCGCAAGCTGCGACTGAGCTACCGTATGTTTTTGATTGTCCGCAAACACTCGCAGAATTGCAAAACCTATTTACCAAATATACGGATGAACAAGATGTCGAACAGAAAGTCCGCACACAGTCGCAGATTCTCGAGCGGCTCCTGCAGTATCACTCACCAAAACTCAGTGTTGCCAATCAGAAAAAGATAAAGACATTGATGAGTGTATTGCTTCAATTATTGCTCGTGTATGGTCGCCAGTATACACGACAAAGAGAAAGTGTGAGTATACTGCAATCTTTTGTGACCATACGTGTGCTAACCGTATTCTTATTGGATCATAGATGGATGTGATATGTAAACACTTATGTATCCTAGCGCAAGAGCTACCCCAAAACGCTGGTTCACTCTTTCGCGAATTCGTATCCAAAGTGTACCGACAAAGGTTACGTGGAGGAAGCCAAGAATGCAGAATGAAGCGGTCGTGGCCGGCCACAGGTGAAATTCTGGTGTTTAGGCTGATGACACATGTGTTCTCGATTTCCGATCTGCGTCATAATGTCATTTCACCTCTGGAGACTCTGATCGCGGAATGTTTGAGTACTCTGAGACTACAGTCCGGTGATGACGTTACACAAGCTTTAGCGATGTGCGCCATCTCTCTAGAAATTACAAAAACAAAGAAACGATTTTGCCCTGAAGGTGCGTAAATTGCTTCCATCCCACATTCGTGTTACACACTGAAATTTTGCTTGTATACAGTGATCCAGTGTTTCCAGCGTATACTTGGATTATATATTTGCCCAAAACACAGAAGAAGCCAATTTAGCGATGGTTTGAAAGAATGGGCTGCGACGAATCCATCTTCACTACCAACATTATCAATAGCAGATAGCAATATTACTGAACTGGCACCTGCTATTCTCGGAACCACCACTCGTCTGATCCAATTGGCAACACAACAATACGAACACATTGCCTCCATCGATACGCTCATGTATCCTGTATACCTTCAGTTACATTTGATATCAAATATGTTACCAAAGCCGATATCCGATATGAACACCGTTTTGGTAACACTGACCAAGGTTACGCTCGAATGCTGGAAATTACGACGTCCCTTACGACTGCAACAAGCAGCGCCCTCTATTTTGCCCACTTTTACACCAAAGTATGACGCGAATTACGCGATTCGTAAGGATAAGACTTTGGATCGCGATAAGGCAAAAGTGAAACAATTACAGAGACAAGTGAAACGAGCGAGAAAAGGAGCTGCACGTGAATTACGTCGTGATGCTGAATTTCTGGCTCGTGAGAAACAGCAGGAAGAAGAGTCTCGACTCGGAGTGAAACGCGAGAAACAGAAAGAAATTCGCTCGTGGATGGAGGAACAGAATGCCACATTTAACCAGCAGGTACGCAAAGGAGGACACATGTTGAAGGGTGGAGGAAGTATGCAAGTAAACAAAACGAAGAAACGATCGGCAAAGTAGTGTCGGTGTTACAGTGTTTGCTTCATAATGATTGCAAGATAAACTATCTGATACTACGATTCATTAACCGTTTACTTTTTAGCTTCTCGATCTTTTTTGGGTATACACTTTTTCGTATACTGACGAGTCGGTGGCATTGGTAAGACGTTTGCGAGTCCGAAAAGGTAACTCGCTCGATCAGAGGGCTGTGCTCCAACAGACATCCAATAGTGTACTCTATCGCGATTGACTCGGAGTTCTTTGATACCCGCTGCGTCTGCGATTGGATTAAACGTGCCGAGCTACAAGAAGAATACGAATAGTATTAAATATTACAGTCAATTTTTACTCACAATCTCTAGATGTCGCCCATCTCTTGGTGACCTCGCATCAGCAGCGACAATGCGATAGAACGGGACATCTTTTCTCCCCCAACGCGCTAGACGTAAACGGACCACCATTCTTGTTCCAATAAAATACGATCTGTTGGAGTTCTGGTGAATTGATTGGCTACCGTGCTTGCTGCTTACAAGTTGATTGGTTGAAATAAAATGATCACTTTCTATGGATTGATAGAAATGCTGAAAGAATCGGAAGGCAGACTTTCTCAGGAGGAAGAATTTCTGAGGGAAGAACAATGTTTTGAGGGGAGGTGGCTTTCCTCACTTTGATATTTACTCCAAGACATTGTTACTGGTATCAAAACGCTGAAAATTGACTATGAAGCTGCATCATCTCCTCGCTGTTCCTGCAGCCATTGTGGCTCTGAATGCCGTTCAAGTGTCTACTACGGGATTGTCAAACTCGCGTCATTTGGAAGACGCTGTCGAAAGAGCTCTTGGTGACCTCAAATTGAATGAAAAGGATGAAAAAAAGAATGAAAATGAGGGAAATAAGAACAATTTCAAATCGAATGAGTCGTCCGAAAAAGAGGAAAAGGACAAGAAGAAGCCGAATGAAAGTTATGATCAAGATAAAAAGAAGTATGATGATTATGAGTATAAAAAGAATGATTATGACGAGTATGGTATGAAAAACGATTATGAGAAGAAGGATTATGAGAAAAAGGATTATGATCATGAAGATAAAAAGGATGATTATAAAATGAAAGAGTATGACCAATACGGAAACAAAGATTATGATCATGAGAAGAAAGACTATGAAGAACACGGAAAGGATGATTATGATGAGAAAAAAGGCTACAATGATTATGGAAAGAAAGAGTATGATGATGGAAAAATGAGCTACGACAAGTACGGAAAGAAGGAGTATGATAATTACGGAAAGAAGGAGTACGATTACTACGAAGATTATGATTATAACGGAAAAAAGGATTATGATTATAAGGGAAAAAAGGATTATGATTATTCCGGAAAGATGGATTATGATTACTCTGGAAAGAAAGACTATGATTACTCTGGAAAGAAAGATTATGATAATTACGGAACGATGGATTACGGTTACGGCGGCAAGAGTTACGATGACGATAAGAAGAAATGGTACGGTGAGTACGGATACGGTAAAAGCCATGATGGTTACAATGACAAGAAGGATTACTACGGCTACGATAAGTACGGTGTTGATGGAGGATATGGAAGTTACGACTACAGCGGAAAATATGACGATAAGTACGCTTCGTATGGCTATGATCAAAAGAAGAAGGATTATGGCAGCAAATATCACGGTTACGGCTGTGAGAACAAGTATGATTCTGAATATGACTATAATTATGGCAAAAAGTATCAGAAAGATTACAGCTATGATGAGTCTCCATACTCGTACGAAAATGCTTACAAGAAACGCGAACAATATGATGGTCATGATGAATGCAAAGAAAGCTCCAAGAAAAACTATGGAGGCAAGAAGTGTTCGTATTATCATTAAATGGTCATTGTTCAGCAAAAAAGTATGCGAGTTGTAATTTTCGATGTGTAGTGGATGTAGTGTGCTTTCTATAGTAATTTCTCGAATAATAGCCCTTTTAAGTTGTGCTGTCTGTTTTCCATGTCTCATGGACTCACTCTTCCAAACTTGAGATGGAAATAATTGAAAATCAGCGATGGTATACGATCCTGGTAATGATTCAAACTCTTCATTTCCTTTTCATTTGTTTATCTTTGTAATTAGGGCTGGTCATCTCGTCTGTCTGCCAACGATCCGCCACCTTGGAGTACGTCGGAGCGGACAGCGACCACATCACCAGATAGTTTTCCTGATTATGAATGGCATATTTTCAAGTCGGAAGACTATGATGAAGATGGCTGGCTATACAGCACTTCATTCACGGATCCTTTTGCCGGAATGAACAGTAGTTCGGTCGTGCGGAGTCGCGTTTGGCTAGGACAACACAAGGATTCAGTTGGATATCAAGATCAAGCTGAGAAAACAGACATGAAGATTTTTTCGCCTATTCCCATTCCGAAAAAAGGTGAGAATCATGACTCGGAGAAGACTGCGAATACTATGGAAGCAGATGAACCGATGTCGATGACTGAGGAATGCCCATCCACAGCACCAAAGCCAGAGTCGCCTGCTCCAGGTTTTCTGAAATCCGCATTCTCCCTTCCCGGATCTGTTCTCGGTATTGCTGGTCAATCGATTCGCCAAGTGTCTATGCTTGCATTTGATAGCGCTCATGCGGTCACTTCAGCTGCATTGCATTCGGATACCCAAGCATCACTAAAACATTCTGTTTCTCACAATCCTGCGCCATCAATATCCTCTGTATCTTCCATCGGCTTTCCTCATTTATCTGGCACGGAACGATCTCTTGTTCGATGTTGTGAGAAGGCTGATAAAAAGGCTGTATCTCCACCAGAAGCTGTCGTATCAAAGTCATGTCATGCATGCAAGCTGTTGTTTGGGATACACCGATTTCAGTACCAATGTGGATACTGTAATGCTTCCTTTTGTCGAGATGATTTGCCAGAGATGAGGGTATTAAGAATCTACAACCAAACGCTTCCGTCTCGAGTATGCAAGAACTGTTCGATTTTGCTAGACCAAAAAGCTGAGTTCCAGCAGAATCAATGGCGTTGTCAACGCGTGGAAGATTTTCTGCAAGATGAATTGATACCATACACCAACAATCAGCAGGATACGACATTGGACAAGCTGTGGCGTGCAGCTGGTGGGGCGTTGGCAGCCGCTAAAGCTGCGCCAATTGGTGCGACAGCGAAATTTGCTGTTGTGAGCGCGGATTTCGTTCGAAAGCACGGACGTGCAGGTCTGTTGGGTTTCATTTTACGGAATGAATTTCTGCAATCGTTTGCGACATTGAAAGGATTGATTGGTGAAATTGATGGATTGGGATTCCAAGATGCGGCACTTGGAACGTACTATTTCATGGCCCTGAATCGTGGAGATCGTGGAGCCAATCCGGATGCGGAGAAACAAGCACATGCGGATTGTTGTCATGTTTCCGATGGACTTCTCCACCATTTACTTCGGTACGCCCCGCTGGCGCTGCATGCCATTTACGAGATGGATGTCATGGATATCCAGCGTCTTTGTCGATTGCAAAAGTTTTCTTTGATCTACTCGCACATTCAGGATCAAGATGTGCGCCATCCGTCTTTTGCGTTGGTTGGGAGTAAAGAACAGAATGTGGCTGTGGTTCTCATTCGTGGATCTAAATCCGTGCAAGATCTCTTGACCGATATACAGGCACATCCGGAGGACTTCAAACTGGATCAAAGTGAACAAGGACCGTGTACGGGAGGATTGGTGGAAGACGATGAGAATCTTAAGCCTCGCGGTTTTGTGGATTCTTTTGCACATAATGGGATGCTGAATGCCGCACTTTGGATAAAAGAACGCATTGTGCCATCGTTGAGAGTCTTGCATCAAAAAGGGT
This sequence comes from Albugo laibachii, assembly GCA_902706625.1. Taxonomy (NCBI): domain Eukaryota; phylum Oomycota; class Peronosporomycetes; order Albuginales; family Albuginaceae; genus Albugo; species Albugo laibachii. The sequence continues at coordinate 216,241 of CACSLJ010000007.1, read as the reverse complement.
ACAAGCTGGTGCTCGCGGGTCATTCACTGGGTGCTGGATGTGCTGCATTGCTGGCTGTGATGTTGCAGAAAGAGTTTAAGGACCTGGAGTGCTTTGCATATGCAGTACCTGCTTGTGTGAACCTGCACATTGCAAATAGCTGCGTACCGTTTGTGCATTCCATAGTGCTGCGAGATGATTTTGTTCCACGAGCAAAAGCGTCCAATATCATTAAACTTGTTGAAAAGTTGAAGGAGTTTAGTGGTTGTTGGCGGGATTCAGCGTCCGAAGATTTGGAGGCAATAAAGGATCGCGTGAAGACATTATGGGCACCACGTAGAAGGGCGTGGGCGCAAGCTCAAGCAGCTCAAAGACGCGGTCGGGTCACTACAGTGTCAAACAATCACGTGTCAGATCAGGTGCCAATTGATACGGAGAACTCGGACAAAGGACGAGCGATTGAGTGGTCTTTAACGCGTAATAACTTGATTGACGAGTTTGAGAACGCGAGCGTATCGCCAAGCACCACCGCAGCATTGAAAGATGAAAAGAAGGTGGAGGACGAACTGCACAATGTATTACAAGTCGATCCAAAGGAATTATACATTCCGGGGAATGTGATCCATATCTATTTCTGCAGAGGGATATACGAGGCTGTCCTCGTTGATCGCCAATGCTGGGCGCTCAGCCACATTCCCGTGTTTCAGAACATGCTCAGTGATCATTTGGGTCGCAATTATCTATCAGCATTGCGAATTGTACGTGACAGTCGACGTATCAATCCAAAGCTCCCGGAATGGGTTCCATTTGGTACGAAAACAAGATGTATGTGTTGTGACGCGCCCTTCACCTGGAATTCGACGTCTTCCAGTGAAGCGCAACAGAATCGAGATCAACACAATTGCCAGCGATGTGGTGCACTGGTCTGTGACGGTTGTTCAGAAAAACGAAAGTCTATCCCCGAATTCGGTATCAACGACTCGGTTCGCGTATGCGATTGCTGCTTCTACGAGCTCTGATCAACGATTCCCTTTCGGGTGCACGCTAGCTGGCAAATTGAAGAATGAAAAGAATTAAAAAGTTTTTAATGAAACGAGTTGACTTTCATGCAATGCGAATGCACAGCGCCTTGCAACCTCTCTCTTGTCCGTACACTTGCACGCTCGAATAGTTTTCGGCATTCACAGCAAATCCGAATGACTTTTTGATGGGACTAGAGTGTCTGGTTAGGGCTAGCCCGTAATTGGATTCCCACAAGTTGCTATTGTGTCTTTTGAAAAAAGTACAAGACTCAATATGTCCCTTGATAGAAACGCTTATTTGAACTCGATGCTTCTGAGAGAGTGTGCGGATATATGTCATTGCACGTCGCTGTTGGTCACCTTTGAGCCATTACAACAGTAATGCTATCTTGTAAGATCGCGAGTGCGCCTCATACTTTCATCATTTGCGAATTACTCTCAGAAAAAAGTTGTACCGTATGGGGATATTTTGTACACGTACACACATCGCTCCTTTACACACATCTTTCATCCTGTTGCAGCATGTAACCCTAGACAACTATCTCAGTAGAAGACTTTAATCAAAGTTCATTTCAGGATTTTCCACCAAGAGCACAAGTCATTATCTGCGACAAAGGGATCGCATTATATTTAAACAATCACTCCTCAATACATTCGTGGTATACAGCGTTCTTAATGTTATTCAGTGAAGGTAGTGCGCTAAGCGAACATTCGACAGAGCGTCGAATGCAACGAGTTAGTAAGGAGCGATTGCCTACAACATCAAAATTTCATCCTTATGCTCGGATACTGTGTGTTGGGCAGAATATTTTGTACAGAGTTGTGATGAATATTGTTGTTCAACCGGTTGGACATACGGTTTCTGAGAGTAATTTGCCTGGGAAGTCACATTTATCATGGACTATTGTGGTCAGTCATGTAAAGTTTCATCAATTTATCACGATTGCCAGGAGCATTCTGTATTCACCCGCGATCAGTGAGATACTTGTTGGGCATTATCAATTATTTACTCCGTATGGAGCTTTTGTAAGGGCGTTATATGGGGTGATAAATCACTTTACGCATCTCAATTCGGCGTTTTTGGTCCATGATAATTGTTATGTGATGAATCAGAATCGATGCTATTTTGAAGGATTTATAGCAGAGCTATGGAACTCGATGGAGCTTATATTACCAGCGATCGCTGTCGAGACGCATGTTCTTTCTAGACAAGTGAATGGCGAAATCAGGCAATTGCATATGCTTATATGTGAATTTCTTGCGGTTCCTGAAACCAAAATCTTGGAAGCAAGTTACGCCTACACGAGTGCAATTTTGAGTCTAGAAGACATTGAAGTATTACTACCTAGATATATGGATCAACAATGCAGCATTTGTTTGGAAAGTTTGCTCTCTATTGAATCCAATACAGCATTTGTCAAGGGAGGAGAAATACATGATCCATGCAAGAAGGCTCTTCCATCAGGTTTGATATATACAACAGAACGACCTCACTCTGTTCGAAGTCCGTGTGGTCACATATTTCATGAGAATTGCATTATGTCGTGGTTTCGACAAAGCGCCACGTGTCCAGAGTGTCGCGCATCTGTCAGTCTAAAACGTCAGTGAGTCAACATCTATCGATATTTTGTGGGTATCTTAGGGCTTTCAGCCAACACATTTCATGGATCGTGACATTTACTCTTGGATAAACTATAGGGCTAGCACTATATTAAATTATGGTATACATACACTTCGAGCACACTATGTTGTGTAGCAGGAAGCATGCGTTGTGTAGCGTTTTGTCTTCAAATTATTGTACAAATTTCTGAGTTTACTTATCTCTTTGCATGATTTCGCCATTTTGTATGACTGACAATATGCATCGCAGTCTGAATGAGCAGATATTCCTACCACACTTTTAGCTAAATGCGTGTATAGTCAGCCATTGGGTGATAGGTATATGTATACCATGTATACCCTCATATACTTGTTTGATGTGGATACATAATAGACGTGGATAGATGGACGCATCAAACCAGACATTGAGTTCAGAGGACTCGGATGTTCAGAGTGATGAAGACAGCGATTACTATCCCTCCGAAAATGAGAGTGTAAACTCTGAAACATTTGAGATTGAAGATGAAAGTACTTTCGAATTTAAAGTATATCCTGATACGCGCAAATTAACACCTATTTCTGAAAATACGATTTCCTCAAACAGTAAAGTGAAAGTTTCAAATGGAAAATCTAGCAAAGTATCATTCGAAATGGAAGACACAAGATTCTGGCTGTCACTTCCTGATAAACAGCAATGGATTGCTCGATATCATGCTGCTAATCAAGCATGGATTAAGACGTATGGCTGCTGTATTGATTCATTAGCGCATCCCCAAATCACACGAAAATTACAAAAAGAGCGAAGTGTGCAATTTTACTATCGATTGATTCTACTTGTCATTATATGCTGTCACACTCTACAAATTAATAAACGGTATCATTGGATAAGTAGCACTTCACCAGTCGAATCAATACACACTCCCAATTATGGAGAATCCAACAATATAGTACCTCCATCTATTGATGAACTTGCACATCGAATGGCGATCATCTGCAGGGAGAGCACACTGCAACTGGCAAAGGCAGAAAATGAAGCATCGAGTCGACAAAAAGCGATTCGATTATGCAATGAAGCGGTGGAATACCAACTTCGTTATGGCTCACGAATGCTGCAATCAGAGACGTTAGTGCTACGTGGGGATTTATGGAGTGTATTGGCCGAATTCGACTCTTCAGAACGCGATTATCGTGAAGCCATTATGGTAGCAAAAGAGTCTATTCAGTGGTCCGTCCCACACGTACTTGACCTAAAGATTTTTGCGAATCAGATCCTTCAGTTAATGTTGCGCAAAGAATACGCACTTTTACAAGATAAGTGCGATTACGTGTTAGAAAGCTCCAATGTGCAGGAAATGCGGGAGATGGCGCGTGTTTGGATCCAAGCGTTGAGAAAGAAAGCTCCGCTCAAAACTGCCTTGAAAAAATGTCGCGTTTGGACACTGTTTCACGCGAAGATCAAAGGTCATGAGTTGACTTAATTGAGAGAAATGTACACAATCGAGCTTACACGATTAGCTCGTGGGGTTCAATCTTGGTTCCGATATTAATTTGTGCAGGCTGACCACACGCCACTGCTGAAATGTACAGAATATGAGATTGAAAACGTCAAAAACGCGCTCTAGATTGACAAATTGCATTTTATAACACATTGTGTGTATTAAACCCAGCCTTTACACTTATATAAATTGTGTTCACAAAATTGAGTTTTGAAATCGGTTTGACCGGTTCAGTCAATTAATTTCGCCCTCTCTAAAGCGAATTTCATGCTCTGTACCTCATGAAACGAAGCAGAACTGTATGATAGCGGCCAAGGATGCCTCAACAATACGTGATCTAACACAAGAAGCAAGTAGAAATTCAGGGTATCACTACTACCAACACATTGCCAAGACGATCGCCATGGTCGAAGCCTTTGCTCACGGCATACTGCAAGTGTCAAAGTGCGTGTTCATTACTGTTGAGCGTCGCACTTAGGTGGGTTAATATGAATTTCTCGATAGTCAAGTATAGTGGAGCTTTCCCGTTCTCACTCCTTCATTTTGAGATTATATTCAAGATTATAAACACAAAGGTCTTATGCTATAAACCAAAAGGCTTTGAGTAAGCAAAACTAATGCTTCATTTTATCCTGAGTAGCCTGTGTAAGCTTATACGCAGTTTCCGCCGCATGTTGAAGCGCAATCATTTTCTCATACAAATGCATCTGATGCGACGAGACACTGACATTTAAGTCTGTAACAGGATTCACGGAACTATACGAAACGACCGTTTCCCAATCCTCTTCACAGGTTTCCACGCTTGTCTGACTACCTTCATTTATTGATGAAGTTCGTAATTCTTTTCGAAGTTTCTTCAAATCGAATAAACTCTTGCAGGAAGTAGTAGAGAGTGTGTGCGACCCAATAGAGTGATGGTCCAATTCATCCTCAACCAACGGCTCCGAGGACTCATCCACACTTACTGGCGTGCCGTGCGTCTCTCGCATCTTCAGACTCAAGTTCAAACGCTGTCGCTGATTGGGAGCCGAGAGCCCTATCCCTGCATCCGAAGGTGAGCGCTGAGTCCGGTGATATAATTTCATCGGATCGGATCCGACACATTGACTTGAATTAGCACGAGCACGAGCACGAGACGCTGATATCGATGAAAAGCTTCCGGAAGGCTCCCACATACTTGAACTATGGCTCGATTCTAAACATGTAGCGACCATTTTCGACGATAAAAGACATTGTTGACAACATCGAATCGATTCTTTGCCATGCGCAGTAAGAATTTTCTTGTGTACCCGACATTTGGCACAAACGAGAGACCCACAGATACCGCACGGTTTGATACTTTTTGTGAGTTTCTGTAATGCTGTACCAACTTCACGCTGACACAAGGTACATTGCGCCGGGTTCCACGAATTGGTACGATTGGTACGCGTTTTCATTGGGCTTGTATGTAGATTTACGATATCATTGGAAAATGTTGTGAGCTTGAGACTTTCCGCATATTGTAATGCGGCATACACTCTTGTCACACAAGCCATGGTCATCCCTACTGCAAATTGCTCGCTAGCAACTTCACCTGCATAATCGATTGATGCTTGACTATACACTCGGATAACACCAGGAGAGCTCTGATAATAAATACTAACGAGTCCCAAACGTCCCCGCATAACAGTGGGAAACGGTGGGACGTTCCGCAACTCACAAGGTCGCATCATGTGGTACCCAACGCGGATTGGGACATTCTGCTTGTTAATGAAATCTGGTACGATAATGACACCCACCGCTTCCCAAAATAGCCAATCACGAGCTTTCACAATCCACTTCATTCCAGGTAACAAAGCACGACTAAGTGCCCACTTGATACCCAAATACCGGTACACATTATTAGGACCCTGTGTGTCTTCTCTCGTTTCGATGTTGCACAAAACTTTAGCGTCGTACATGGACTCGGGGCTCACAAAGGCATTTTTATGCTGAAATTGCGCGGTTGTGTCGGTGTATTCAACACTAATCAAATCGTCCATATTCCCTTGAGCGCTTCCGTGTGCTATCAATACAGGAGGAGCATTCCTTCTCGTACGACGGAGACGATAGATATCGACATCATGCTTTCGTCGCATATGTTTCCAACTCTCAAGTGTCTCTGGATCCTTTTGCTCAAATTTACGGAATCCTTGAATCGCTTGCTCCAAAGTACTCTGAGCTTCCTCTTTATAGAGCCGTTTTTGTGTCTCATTCAACTCGACAGAATCCAGTTGATGTGTTGCGAGTGGGAGATGCTTATTCGCATTCGCACTGTGAAGCATTGGTACGTCGTCATGTGCATTCCCACTTGTCTCGCTTCGAACTGGCTCCATTGAGCAAACGTGAACCTTTTCTATAAGCGTTTGATGTCCAAATGTGATTATTAATTTACAGCTCCTCACTCGCTTTGGTACACAATCAGACTCGGCGCACTATTGTTTATGCAATGTTGGGAGTTAGCTGAGTTGCTTTTTAATTCTCACGATTGTCAGACCTTATACTAGCGAAATTCTCCACCACAGCAGATCAGTTGACTTGTTTCTTATATGCATAAGAGTGATGCGTACCTATAACGTGCGCAGGTACTGAGTGCGTTTCTTGAGTGTCAGAAGCTTGGCATTAGCAGAGCGGTACGGGACGGGGTAGGGAACGATTATTTCACATACGGTATTGTGTCCTTTTCTGATCGGAGTGAAGGTGAGACATTTCGAGTCAATCGCTAATTGGCTCTTGGAATATCTGGGATACCGGTGTTGCAGTTCCCAATAATTGTTGCACGATTGTCGCGTGTAGAACACCCCAAGATTCGATTATCTCCTCACTATCTCTTAAAATCGCTATTCCGTATTACAATCCAAGCACATTTGTAAGACTCGTCGGTGCACAATTTTTGGTCCACAGGCACACGTGATGGTACCTTCCACGCATGTGTCCTTTTTCTACCTCGTCTGACGCAACTAAATGTGACAGCAATCAGTACATTGCTAAACATCACATCTACAAACGAATTCGCAATCGAATGAAAACATTCGGAGAAAGTTGAGGAACTCTCTATGCTATCGCTAATACAAAATCTGACGTCATTTTTCTCTTTTCTTAATCATAAAAATGTATCGTTCAAGCGACTGCCAAATTGCTTCAAGCGTGGTTGCCTAAAATACAATCTTTGCGAGACGCAAAGCTACAAGCGTACTGTACGTTTCTCAGGTCGAAATTGCTGCTGACTAACAATTTAGAGTAGAAGGATGTAATTAGAAATGCACATATATATGAAACTGCTGCGATTAATCAGACTGTATCCCATCCACGTGGAATATTTAGTTCACGGAGAGAAACGTAAGGCTTGGCTAAGAGCCACAAAATTTCTCATTGCGGTAATGAAGTCGTCATCCATTCAGGAGACTCGTGACAGTGAGCCTTCGTTCTTGTACGTTCCGTGCCTTCACGCAAGGTGGCATCGGAAAATTTGCTCATTTATCCCTCGTGTTTGCTCGATAGCATCTTAAACGAGTGTGATTCTCAGAGATCAGAATACGTTCGTCCATGTGGAATGCAGAGTCTTCCACCTATTGCTCCTCATAATCGATACAGTCGACGCACTCTTGGGCCTATCCCTGTGTCAGCGCTGACATTTCTTTTAGTATGCAGCGGTATGAATGGAATTATTCGATTGATGGGGTATACAGGTCCAATGGTCACTGTGATCGCTTCCCCCATCTTTGGACTCGCGCTAGCTCTTCCATATAGCTATATGGTGATGGAATTATGCTCTGCGTTTCCAGAAGATGGAGGATTTACTGTATGGGTCCTGAATGCTTTCGGCCCATTCTGGGGATTCCAAATCGGATATTGCGCCTGGATCGCAGACACACTGAAAATGGCATTTGTAACTCGCTTAATTTTGCGCAGTACTCTTGCAACCTTCCATCTCTCCCCTCCGAACACTTTGACCTCCATTGTGTACCGGGTGATATTTATTGTTGTTGCAGGGGCACCTGCAGCACTCAAATTGCGACACGTTGCTGGTATAGCGGTTCATATTTCGGTTCTTCTTCTTGCATCACTTCTCATTTATGTCATTTGGGCACTCGCTTGCGTCGAGTACCCGGAAAGGCTGACTGAGATACGTCGTCAGCATAGTTCTATTGACACAATGTCAGGTCGCATCATACAATATGGACATTATTTCATAGATTGGAAGCGATTACTTGAGATAATGATGGAGATTTACAATGGCTTTCAATCCATCTCGGCTATTGGAAGCGGTGTTTTGCGTCCAGGAAAAACATTTCCGAAAGCCATTTGGGTCACATTCGTTGCGAGCGCGATCATATATAGCGTACCAGCTCATGCAATTGTAATCAGCTCTCGATGGCATTGGTCCCGGTATACCACCGTGGCGTTTGCTGACATCGCTTCAAGTATCGGGGCAACCCCTTTGCGAATGATCTCATTTTGTTTGTCTATTTGCACAAACTTTGGCCAAATCATGTGCCGGTTACTTTCGCAATCCTATTTGCTTTGTGGAATGGCTGAAAATGAATTGTTTCTATCCATCTTTGCAAATAAAAATCAGCTTACACAGGCTCCAATCTCGGCCCTAGTTTTCTCTGCTGTTTGCATTTGCCCATTTCTTCTGATTGATTCGGAAAGAGTGTTTGGGGTCATGAACGCTTTTACATGCACAACTCAAATCCTCATCATCTGTACAGTCATTCGGCTACGTCGAACGGCGCCGCTTGTCGCTCGGCCGTACAAGTTTCCTGGCAATAATTTTGTGCTAGTTTTGGTTGCTATACCGCAGCTGATAGTCTTGGGCTTCACGTTATGGGCCGTACTATCAACGCAATGGACTGCGCGCTTCACACTGGCGCTAATTACTCCTGGACTTTTGTACGGATTTATACAATGGCGATGGTTACGGAAGAAAAGGTGCGAGACGTCGAATACTCTGGAATGGTTTTGAGTGAATTGTAGTGACTGCCACGAGTGAACAAACAGTGGTTGACTGTTGAACCTTCTTGCTTGATAAACTGGATGTGGAAGGTCACAATGGTAATTTCGAGTGGAAGACGCGAAGCCTATTTCGCTGATGACCGAACGGGTGCGCATGAAGCGTCACCATCAATGGGCCGGTGAGTGCCCATTACCAAACGCCGGATTATAGCTGCGAACGTAGCCAGAATGCTGCTCGTTCAGACATGTTTACTTGGATTTGCCGTCATCATATTAAATGGTGTATTGCATGATGCGCTTCCGCAGTATTCCCATACAAAGACACTCAATATCAGCATTAATTGCTCTGAGTTTGAAATGCATTGGAAGCGCATGGAAGCCGCATTTATTGATGAATTCCAGCGAGAAGCACATTCGATCCCGACACCATTTCTGGCCTACACGATCACAAACAGCACGTCATACGCGTACATTGCCCTCCATTTCGAGTCGCTATACCTCCCTTCCGACGTTTATATGCTATTGCGAAGTGCGCGCATACCTGGCAAGCAAGACGAGCTCTTTAATATCTCAGCGACAACATTTTCGAGTGGCGTGCACTATACCAATGTTTATACGCAACCAGTGTTTGCACGACAATTTCGCATTGAGTTTTACTTTTCCAACTGGAGATACGCGGTCCACGCGACTCGGAATACGTCCGCTGAATCAAAATTACTGAAGGCGCTTTTCATGGATGACATTGCTATTGTAGCACCTTCCAAATCATGTTACGGATTTTCCATCGACCAATTCTTCTTCAGTGCGACATCAGCGACATCAGCAGCTGGCTCAGGTCGTGAATCGATTTGTGCCAACGACAACACGGAGGAAGCCATTTGTTCTTACACCAATGCTTCGACGCGAATTGCGTATCTGAATGCGCAGCCGGTTGCTCGCTTATTAATACAAAAAAGTTCAGGCGAGTTGGCAGCGTGTACAGGTTGGCTAGTTGGCTCCGAAGGACATTTGTTGACAAACAACCATTGCATTGCCGATGAAAATGACGCCCAATCCACGACAGTTGAGTTTATGGCTGACGCCACTGCATGTGATCAGTCTTGTGAGGCCTGGGGCGCTTGTCCGGGGGTGGTGGAAGCAATCGCTACAAAGTTTATACACACAAGTGTCGAGCTCGATTACACGCTTGTGGTCCTCGAGACAAATGTGAATGTTACCGAAAAATACGGCTTTTTACGTTTGCAATCAAGTCCTGTTGCTGTCGGGGAAACCATTTACATTCCTCAGTTTCCTTTGTATTACGGCAAGCGCATCGCCATGGTTGATGATTTCAACAAAAGCCTCGTTATCACCGGCGCGCGCTCTTCAGGTTGTAACTTTTCCAAAGGCTACTCGTACACCGGAGACACGCAGGCTGGTTCCTCCGGGTCACCAGTAATCTCTATGAAGGATTACAGCGTCGTCGGACTTCATCATTGCGGGTCTTTCTGCTCCAACACGGGGATTCCATCGTACCAGATTGTGCAAGATTTGAAAAGTCTTGGAATCCTTCCCGATATGGCAGCGACATCACCCGGCTCAAATAACTCCAACCATCTTCCACCCTTTTCACCTGCAATGACAGTCTCCGCGCTACTGACAAGCCAGTATAAAACGCATGGAGTTTTAGTGTCAAAGTCGATGGCAAACATTCCTTCGGTGAGCGTGGATCAGTACATATTTTCTCTCGCTCAAGATGCAAAGGTGGCATTTGATGTGCTATCTGTTGAGATTTCCGACGATGGAACTTTTCAAGATCTGAATAATGATTGCAAAGCGGACTATGTGGACTCGGTTTTGTATCTGTATGACAAAGATGGGACGCTCCTCGCATCAAATGATGACGCATATTTGAATCAAGGGCAAGGTGATGGATCTAAAAGTGCCCGAGATCCTTATTTAGCCACAACACTAACAGAAGGAAAGTACATCTTAGCTGTTGCTTCAATTCCATCCAACGCGTCATCTGCACTTGTCGGCTATACAAACGGTCAAGATCCAGCGCTTTTTGATTGTTTGCACTCGGGAACCATGGGACCATATCAACTGGAGATACTGAGCTCAGGAAGTCTTCGAGTCCTCTCTGCTCCAAAAACGAGTTTATTCAGCTCGCCTACTTGTGATCCGAGTGATTTGAAGACACTCTGTGCTTTAGACTTAAGAAAATGACATTTACAAGAGGACACACACGCCACCTTAGGCAGTTAATTTCGCTAGCATGAAAGCGCGAAGAAATAATGAAAAGCCTATTCCAAACACAATGCGTTGAATCCAAACGGGAAAAAGAATAAGTGACTGAATCAGGACGCCCCAAAAAGCCATAAAAAGATACGGAACAGTAAGCCAGTGCCAAGTTGACCACAAACCAAATAGGAAGCTGCAAAAGGAAACATATAAGGGAACGAATCAGATATTCTCAGAAACTGAGTCGTACCTGATTCCTGCTACAACAAGAAAGAAAAGCATCGAATGTGTCGCCGTTCTCGTGGTTTTGTACGATACTTTCTCGCGTAAATATGCCGAACGGTACAATTCCACATACAAGCTAATGAAGAACACAATCGTACTCGCGAAAACACCAAAATCGGTCATTTTATTCGCATCGTACACAAGGATTTCAATCAGTTTGATCTCGTATGTGCCGATGCTACTGGAAATGAGAAATGCAATGGACCAGCTGTGATCCAGTAGCCATACTGGTGACCACTGCTTCCGATGAACCTTTCTCTCCTCCACGTCCATAATAGAAGCCTCCTTTCGCGGCGGGTTCGATATCGCGCCAATCGCTCGCTTCCTTTCCATCAATTCCGATTCCATTGATCAAATCCTGTATGATCGTATATTTCGTGATATCACATCATGCAAGCTCTATCGCCATTTCGTTTATTGACAAAAGCCACTACAAAACCAACGCGTTCGTCACCTTCTCAATACATAACCTCCTATATCCTATACTCAAGTCTATGTGGAACTCCTAGTACAAAAACGCCTCCAGCCGATTCAAATCAACTTGGCGATGGATTCGTTTCTCTGAACCTCGGTCTGGTGTCAACCTAACATTTGAATCGCATATCCCCGTATCGATCGCCGCTACAGCTGTCAAAAGCTCTGTCCTCATCTTCAAATACTGAGTTCGAGAAGCTCGACCCATCCTCACGCGATGCGATGGAGAAAGCCTCTGTGCAACTTCAATTCCTTCCAAAACGCTTTGGGGATCCACTTGAACGGATGGGAATCTCATTCCATCACTCATCGGGTCCTCAGAGTCGATTTTTCCAATTCGAATACCACAGCCTGAGGGAATGTATTCCCCCATAACTACCGAGTCGAAAACAATGGGAATCGCACCAGCTGCCGCACTTTGCATCACCATATCCTCTTCTGTATCGGATGCATCCAAAGGCGATGGAAAGAGATGGAATCCAATTTCATTTCTCAATTGTCGCAATCCCGAGAAATGGGATGCGTCCACGGAACAATCAATATCGATATTGGAGACTTCTCGACCCTCCAAAAGCTTGGCGTATGACGCGCATAATGCATCTCGTTTGTCGAGATCGACCATTTGGAGATCAGTGACACGAAGTACGAGTCTTGGCCACACGGGATGATCGATCCATAAAGTGAGTATATGCCTTGTCCACTGCTGCTCTTCATTCGATCGAGTTACTACGACGTGTAAGAATGCATCCCAATTCTTGTCAATCGATCGATCGTAAATATCGGATACGCTACCAGCGAGAGGAAGATAATAAATGCTAAATTGGGATCGTGACTGCGCGTACTTTGATTCAGGTATTCCATTGATCGATTCGCGAGGAAGTTGAGTATATTTTTTACGCTCTAAATCTCGAAATGACTGCATTTTCTTCAGGGCGGCGACACTTTTGACGAAAATGATATCTGGAAAATATGTTGGGAACATATCGAGATGGAAGGAATGGAGAGGAATGTATGTGGCGTATACGTGCTGTGCGTTGTCATCTCTGGAGAATTCTGTAGGATGAGATTGGAAAGTCCATTCGAATCGACTTTGAAGCGGTTCCTGCGATATGAGTAAGCCAGAATGCTTTGATTTGAAGGCTTCTCCGTGCCAATAGATTTGTCGATCGCTGAGTTCTGACTTTGAGATTGTGAGCCGACTGCGAGGAAGCAAGTACGCAATGTCATTTGCTGGTCCGAATAATTCTGCTTGAGGTTTGAGAGCGATGCAAGTGGATGGCTGAGGAGGATCCGGGTGGTCATAAGGTACTTCGAAGCGCTGCTGAAGATATCGAATTGAGGTCGTTTGTGAGCTTGAGACTCTGGATGCAGGTATGGTGTTGGTCAGAGAGGCTTCAGTGGACGGCATGCGATTGATCATGGTTTTCGCAGCATCCGTAAGGCTCTGTGGACTTGGAATAGTCCATTGATCTCTTCGAGAAATGGAGGGGGCTGCTACTCCTGAAATCATCTCAACTTGATATTGACAATCCTCAACATGAAGATGAAAATTCTCAACATGAAATAGCAAACAGACTGCTTGAAAACAAAGTAAGAAAAGCGCAGCCAATTGGAGCCATTGGCTTTCATATGTGTATGATGACAAATGGAAGATCCTGTACTCGTTGCCCTTGTGGTCACTACGCGATCTCCTTCGTGAGATAGCATGGAAGGCGGTATTGACGTAACGTCTCGTGAATGCGAACAATGTGATTGAGCACGAGATCAATGTCGAAAGGATCGAGCAAATCGCATTCCGGAGCATGATTCTGCACCCTAATTGATACGATCGGTACATTCTGCGTATCCAATCGCTTGTTTTTGTCCATGCGCGTTGGGAAAGTCGCTTTGCGATTGGAATTGGATACAGCACATTGAATGCATTCTGTCGATTGGATTTATTATTTCTGGTGGATTCAAACAGGGCACCATGAAAGATTGTGTGGACTACACCAGGATTACTGTGGCTTCCATTCACATGATCGTCGCTGCCAATGGTGGAAACGGTTGAGAATGTGCTGGATACTGTAATGATCTCGTCTTCTTCGCTGCTCTCCACGAATGAGCGTCGACGTAATCGATTTGTTCCTATATCGCTCATGCTTCTAAATTACGCAATTTGTGCTACTATAGCGGTCACGTTATTTATAGAAATGTACCACTTATCTGCTTGTTTTTCTGTTGAGGTTGTATAACGGATATGCATTCGAAGGCGGCCGTCTACGTTGCAGCTACGCGCCAACATGTCGGCAAAACGAGCACATGTTTGGGGCTCTTACAAGGTCTCACCAATCGATGTAAACGCATAGGTTTCCTCAAACCTGTTGGACAGCAAAGTGTAGTGTTAGAGAACAACCTGAGAGTCGATAAAGACGTCGTTGTAGCCAAAGGTAACTTGATGTTCAGGGTAGAAGAAGGCTTCTTCATCACATGTATTTAGAGATATTTGGACTGCCAACGTGCGAGTATAGCGATATGTCACCAATTGTGATTCCGCCAGGGTACACAAAGCAGTATTTGGATGGGAAAATAATGCTGGAAACACAATTGCAACAAATTAAAAAGAGTTTCAAGCGTATCGCAGAAAAGAATGATGTAATGTCGCAATATTTACTGCTTGAAAGTTGTTGCTGATAAGTGTTGTTCTAGTTCACATTGGTGGAGGGTACAGGCCACACTGGTGTCGGCTCGATTGTTAATATTAACAATGCTCGAATTGCGGCTGAGTTGGGTATCGATATAATTCTTATTGCGAATGGCGGTATCGGATCTTCGTTTGATGATTTGGCACTCAATTATCACATGTGCAAGGCGTACGGTGTCCAAGTGCGTGGAGTCATTCTCAACAAAGTGTTCCCTGCCAAAGTGGACATGATATGGGAATACTTTCCGAGAGCATTGGCTGAATGGAAGGTCCCGCTTATTGGTGTTGTGCCCAATCTTCCTTCTATCGCCCGATCGAGCATGTTGGACTTTGAAGGGCTGTTCAAGACCGAGTTACTATCTGGTCATGCTCGAAGAGTACAAAAGTACTATCGGGTTTCATTAGTGACTTCTGGTCTTCGTCGATTTTTGGTCAAATTATCGTCCAATTTGTTTGATGACACACTATTTGTCACACATGCATCACGTAATGACATTATTCTAGGATTTCTATCACATGCACAAAATTACGAGTTCAAGACGGGAAAATGCTTTACGGGTGGATTAGTTCTGACGGGTGTACCACCGGTAGATCAGCCACAGAATTATATAATGGATATCATACAGCAATCTTCAGCTCCTGTTTTGTATGCTCCAATGGAAACCGTTAAAGCTATGGAACTTATCACGCAACATACAGGTATACGTCAAGCAATGTGTATGCTCAATGAGCTTTGACATTTTTTCTCTGAGCAGCCAAATTTAGCGCTAATGACCGCGATCGAGTCTTGGAATGTGCCAAACATTACGAAAAGTTTCTGGACTTCAATATAATCTTACAGAATAAATGACTAATCCATGTACCGTGATCCTCTAAACATAAGGTCGAACTTGTATCTTGTCTAAATACGCTTCTGCAAAGCGAACGTTAGAAAAGGTGCATTCATTATGTCGGAGCTCATTCGTATCGGAGATCGCATCCAAGACGCAAAAGGCGACTTTGGGACTATTCGGTACATAGGGCCGATTGTGACTTCCAAGGATCCTTCTGCTATACACTACGGTAAATCACACCATAACGTTATCCTCATTTGAATTCTCAGCGCGAAGCCGTTTCTTCCACAGGAATTGAATGGGATAATGAATGCGACGAAAAAAATCGAGAATTCCAGGATGGAAGCATTGTTGACCCCAGCACCAATGAGCGCATCCATTACTTTACGAAAACAAAGCACCACAGTTGCTCCTTCTTAGAGGCCTCTAATATGGAAGAAGAAGGTGCCCTCCAACGTCAAAGTCTGATACAAGCGCTTTTTAAACGATATGCAGTATCTGATTCGAAAATATCTGATGCGACGCCTCAGATTTCTCAGAATGATTGGAATCAGACAAACGATGTTGTTGTGATTGAGCGCGTTCCAACATGCGCAAAAGGAACAACAAAGCCAATTGAGCTAGTAGGCGCTCAAAAGATTCGTTCCCAGCAAAAGCTGGAGGTACTGGAGCAAGCCACACTTGTGCAATCACGAATTGATTCCATTGGTATTGAATCCGATCTGAGTCTGCGATCCCTCACGCCCAAACTCCAAGAGCTAAATCTGTCCTTCAATCTACTTCATTCGTGGCAAGAGATACTCGAGATTCTTCAGGACCTTCCCAGTCTCAAAATCCTGAATCTCAACGGCAATCGGCTTCATATACCGGATTCAAAATCTGATTCTGATACCTTTCCGAGCTTTCCGGAGCTCAAAGTGTTAGCACTCAATCAAACGATGATCCCTTGGAAAATCTTGATCGACTTTGTGGTATGCAGCTTTCCTCTTTTGGAGGAACTCTATTTCTGCGAGAATCGCCTTCAAGATGAAGATTTCCGTCTCATCCCCGATCTGAAATCTCACTTGCCGTGTCTACGCGTCTTGGATCTATCCAATAACGCCATATCGACCTGGTCTATTCTTGCCGACAATATCGGACCTCTTCCCGTCTTGTCAAATCTCATCTTGAACGATACCAAGATATCAACTCTAGTCACACCACCAAAACCGGATTCATTCCAAAAACTAAAGACACTCTCCATCACGAATTCTCAGATCGATTCCTGGCGCTCCATTGATGCTCTGAATGAATTTCCTGTGTTTGAAACACTCCGGTTTAACAATGCGCCACTGATCGCTCCAATGAGTCTCGCGGAAGCTCGCATGGTACTCGATCCAACTTACTGCTTGAATGATGTCTCACATCCTTTGTCTTTGTTGTAGCTCATTATTGCTCGTGTTGGAAATCTCAAACAGTATAATGGAAGTCAAGTACTGGAAAAGGAACGACAAGACGATGAACGAATGTATCTACAGCGCATTTGGCGCGAGATCACTGCCATTAAAAACCTCGACAGCTCGAAGGAAATCATCGAGCAAGAAGTCGAACGAGTTGTGATGGCTCATCCTCGCTTTGCTGAATTGAAAGCACGCTACCCGGACCTCCTGATCCCCGGATCGACATGCACACACTCGGGTGGTGATGTACCCGCATCGAGAGGCCTCATACGTCTTAAGTTTACGCCAATGTCAATGCTCGCGAGCTCATTCGATTCTTTTGAGAAGAAAATACCTGAAGAAATGCCAATGCATCAGCTCAAGACGTTTATTTTCAAGCAAACAGGTGTTCCTACCGAAAAACAGCGACTTACATTCCGCACAGACCCAAAAGTAAGCGTTTCAAAGGTCTATTCATAGGCTAATGATTGTTTTATAGAGTATGCCTCTTCCAATGGAAGAAGACGACTACGCTTCAATTGCGTACTTTGGCCTCCAAGACGGAATGGAGATCCTCATTAACGATTATGAATAAGTTGCTCTTTCATGAGCAGAAGCGCTGAATGCGTGCGTTAGGCAATATCGTTATAACATGAAAGATATTTGATAAGTGTTCATTGAATGTTAGCTAGCGTGTAAACTCGACTTTTTGTGACATCTTTCGATCATCTCATTGATTTCTCCGACGCTGCCGTTAAATGATTGTATGAATACTCTAGGCTGGTGGAAGATCGGTATACAAAAGTGATAGAGTGACGTCAGGATAGTATCTTCCCTTGCTGCTCTATTGCAACAGAAAGATGCGATTCGAAAGAAAAAAGTCAAGTCAAGTCAATATCTGTAATGCAGAAACGTGTTCAACGTGAAAATCTCCGTCACACGTATCTCTATGTCCACACAATGCTCAACACATAATACTATAAAGACAGAAACGATGAGCAATCTCTAGAAATTCAATCATGATCTTATTTTCTACATACATTCCGAAACATAATTAAGCTTGTTCTAAATATACATGATAACCATCGACTTTCTGATGCTTCCCGCCTGTATCGTGAAAGCGTGCCGCCTTTACTCCCTGCTTCTGACTTGACAAGTGACAAGTAACAGCAGGCTAATAGGAGTGTCAACGAACTATCACCTCATTAAATAGTCTCCATACTCACAAAGAGTGTGTGTCGTATCGATGTCTCTGCAACCCAAATGGAACGATTTCAGTATGTTTGTTTGGCGTCGCAAATGCACAGAATGTCAGAGTCGAAAGTCAAATTGCACATGCGTGATGCGTCCAACTGCTACATTGGAACACATCTTCCGCTTAGAAGCCGAAAAAACACGTCATCTAACTCAAAGTGAGAATTTCACCAGAGATCGATCCATGACGATTTTATTACCGTCCGATATTGATAGTCAGAACAACACACTTGCGTCCGTTAAATCGCATTCTTATCGGATACCAATCGACAGCCCGCACAATGGAATGCTATTCAACAAATGTAAAATATTAAAGCCCATTCAAGACACACAAAAACAGAATTGGCGGTCTCAATGTGCGGTTTTACGTCGCACCCCTAAGGCTTCCGGTCTCAAGAATCTCACTCGATGTCCCAACCAGTTGTCCGTTGATGATCTCAGAACAAGCAATAAAACATTAAGCGCGCTAACACCGTCCTGTATTGCGAGTGAAATCTTATACAAAGCTCAGCGTTCCAACAGTAAGCCGTATTCTTATGAGAGTGGGTCAAAAACACATGGATCAAGCCAATGCAGCAGCGTCGCTGCATCGATCGGGACGACTCGGGAAGCATGTGATTATACATTTTCTCATACAAAAATGCGAAGAAGAGTGTCACTCGATAAAATCGCGTTATTAGAGCTGGAGAATTGGTTCAACGACACGCACTGACTCTATTTGTCGACTCCCTACGTCAACGCCTACGCCTACGCCTCGTTTCCCGCATCCTTGTGTTTGAATAGCATTTGGCTTATCGATTTTCTACGAAATATGTACCGTTCTTGTCCGTTTATATGCATTTCTGTATACTTTTGTGTTCAGCACGTCGACCATCACGATTAGGTTAGAATCAGATCTCGGATCAGATTGAGGGTGTTGGACACGGCTAAACCGACACATTCTATCATAGCACTTTTTCACACCAAAACGAATCCATTCTATTATTAGATACTCATTCCCAACGATAGCATCTAAACCGTAAGGTCTATTACCGTAACAACTAATACACCCTATAAACATATCATATTCTTTTTCGGGATAGAGTTGAAAATTGGTTTCAAAAAGCTTTTTCCTGACCTGAATGCTTTGATCTCTCTAGTCAGAGCATCTTTGTCTCCAAACAAGTGACATCCCAACAACCTCGTCTTTCCACTCCCTCTATCACTCTCAATCGCCCAATTCCCACCACATCGCTCCAATGTCGTCAAATACGCGCGATATCCAACGGAATAGCGCCAGTCGGACATCCGTACCATTCACACTCTTGCCAGGCGATCTCATCCGTCTCGTTAACTCCTCACGTGAAACCTGTGAGCAGAATCTACGCACACTGGGCGGTGTCCAAGGTGTCGCCAAAGCCCTCAATGTCGATCTCGCATGTGGAATCCACTCCGAAGACATTTCAGATCACGAGCGTCGCGAACAAATCTTTGGAAAAAATTACATTCCACCTCCCAAAACGTATGGAATATTAGAATTAATGTGGGAAGCTTTTAAAGATATTACAATTATCGTACTGGCTGTCTCTGGCGCCATTTCTGTCGTCTTATCGTCGACTGTCGGCGATCACAAAGACACGGGCTGGATCGAAGGGACCTGTATACTGGGCACAGTGTTCATTGTGACGCTGGTGGCTGCTCTGAATGACTACCAAAAGGAACGACAATTTCAGGCATTGAATGCTGTCAAAGAAGACGAGAAAATCAAAGTGATCCGCGATGGAGAGCCCACAGAAGTCGGGAAATTCAATCTATTGGTTGGTGATATCGTACGTATCGATTTGGGTGATATTCTCCCAGCAGATGGAATCGTATTTCACGAAAAAGAGCTCAAAATTGACGAAAGTGCGATGACCGGAGAAAGTGATTTGTTGACCAAAAATGAAGCAAATCCGTATTTGTTTTCGGGGACGAAAGTGATGGAAGGATTTGGAAGAATGTTGGTCGTCTGTGTGGGTGCCAACTCCCAATCTGGGATCATTAAGACACTTATTACTGGGAATGACACAACTCCGGCCGCGCCATTGGATTCTCCAACAGATACCCAAGACGCCTACGTGCAAATTCAGACACCTGGAGCTGATGCTTCGCTTCACAAGACACCTGCTGGAGATTCACGTAACGATATCAAAGACGAGAAGGAGTTTCAATCGCCTTTAGAAGCCAAATTGTACAAATTGACAATTCTCATTGGGAAATTGGGAACTGTTATCGCACTTTTCGTGTTTATTATCATGTCTGTGCGAATGTCTGTGGAGAAATTCGCTATTGATGGCGAGAAATGGAGGTCAAAGTATGTATCCGACTATCTGAATTTCTTCATCACTGCGATTACTGTGCTTGTGGTTGCCATTCCGGAAGGTCTTCCACTGGCTGTCACCATCGCATTAGCTTTTTCTGTGAAGAAAATGCTCGCGGATAACAATTTAGTTCGACATTTGGATGCATGTGAGACCATGGGGAGTGCCACCACAATCTGTTCCGATAAGACGGGAACTCTCACAACGAATCGGATGACTGTGATGCAAATTTGGATCGGCGGACAAGAGTTCTCTTCGGGTCAAAGTGTCACGGAAGCAATTGGGAAACTCCTTCAAGAAGTCTTTTACGACGGAATTTGTATCAATTCGACTGCGGAATTACTGAAATCAAAGATCCCAAACGCGCCAATGGAACACACGGGAAACAAAACAGAATGCGCGCTATTGCATTTCGTTGGAGAATGTGGAATTCAGTATGCCGACATTCGTGCGAACGCTATTATTGCACATATGCTGACATTCAGCAGTCAGAAGAAGCGAATGTCTGTTGTGGTTCAGTTGAGTGAGTCAAAGGCCCGGGTGTACACCAAGGGCGCCACTGAAGTCGTCCTCGATTTATGCGAGAATCTGATCCAAATGGATGGATCCGTGATTCCATTGGAAAGCGTGGAGAAGGAAGGAATCAAAGACCGCATCCTGGAAAAGTATGCTTCTCAAGGGTATCGTACACTGTGTCTCGCGTATCGAGACATTAATGCATCGGCAAGTGAGCTTGAGAAATGGTCTGATGACGATCTCGAGAAGGATCTCACATGTGTGGCGATCGTCGGTATAGAAGATCCCGTACGCTCTGAGGTTCCTGACGCGATTCGAGACTGTAAGAAGGCTGGAATTGTGGTCAGAATGGTGACAGGAGACAATATCACAACTGCTCGATCGATCGCTGCAAAGTGTGGAATCATTCAACCTGGAGATGGATCCCTTATCATGGAAGGCTCTGTCTTCCGATCTCGTGTTTTGGACGCAAAGGGAACTCTTTGTCAGTCGGAATTTGATTTGATTTGGCCAAAACTCCGCGTCTTGGCACGCTCTTCACCCAAAGATAAACATACTTTGGTCTCGGGATTGATGCAAACAACATTGATGCCTTATGGGCCTCAAGTTGTCGCGGTCACGGGCGATGGAACCAATGATGCACCAGCGTTAAAGAAAGCAAATGTCGGGTTTGCGATGGGAATCAGTGGCACTGCGGTCGCAAAAGATGCGTCTGATATCATTCTCATGGACGATAACTTCACATCCATTGTGAGTGCTATCAAATGGGGTCGAAATGTTTACGATTCCATCGCAAAATTCCTTCAATTTCAGCTGACTGTCAATTTGGTAGCGATCGTTCTTGCACTCATTGGCGCCATTTTCATCGAGCAATCGCCTCTGACTGCAGTGCAAATGCTTTGGGTGAATCTCATTATGGATTCCTTTGCTTCCTTATCTCTGGCGACAGAACCTCCGACTCCAGCTCTATTGACGCGATCACCGTACCCAAAGACAAAGCCTCTGCTGTCCAAGAAGATGATCAAACACATTATTGGACAGTCCATTTACCAGCTGATCATCCTCTTAACGCTCACTTTCTCTGGCGAGACCATTTTCGACCTTCCGTCCGGAAGACGAACGGATCTTCCTGAGGACCAAAAGAACGACCCAAATACGCATTTGACGATCATTTTCAACACATTTGTGTGGATGCAGCTATTCAATGAGCTGAATTGTCGAAAGATACACGACGAAGTGAACATTTTTGATGGAATTACAAAGAACCGATTTTTCATTTACTTGGCAGTGCTTCAGGTCGTTATGCAGATCGTTTTGGTGGAATGGACTGGACGGTTTTTTAATACAGTTTCGTTGTCGGCAGTGCAGTGGCTAGCGTGTGTTGTGTTGGGCTGTCTATCGCTTCCCATCGGATTGGCCTTGCGATGTGTCCCTGATCGATTCTTCCCGGCGATTTGTCAGGAACCAGACGCTGTGGCGATATTGGACTCGCCGATGGCGCATGGCCAGGAACTATGGCTTCGTGGATTCTGTCGTATTCGAGCACAACTTCGCGTGGTCAAAGCGTTTCAGAAAGGAGTGGCAGCACGCGCGATGATCGGAGACGATCGACTTTACGCGAGGAAGAACTCAAAGCAGTAGAATTTTTCGGGTAAGAATGAGATGTCAAAGTGTTAATTCTATTCGAATTCTTGGCGACAGCGACGAATGACTCCGACGAGGAACCCGCTGCGATTACGAACGTTTCTGAGATTCGCGCTTGCGTACCGCTTGAGGATCTCATGGGCCATGGGCTCGGTCACCTGAGCTAAAAGCTGGTAACACTGATCGTTGAATTCATCGACACTGGTGAGAACGCCTCGACGTACGAGCTCGTGCATGTGCTGCTGGATGGAAGGCGCGATTTGGCTCATGCGATCTTGAGTTGGAGCTGTGTACACATTTCGAGGCGGATCGAATCCGATTGTATTCTTCTCCATCGGGTTGTATGCGTTGTAGGAAGGCTCGTCCGATGTGCTTAGTGATGCATACGCTCCGTCCTCGGACACTTGAGCCTTCTCGCTGATTCGATTTATGATTCCGACCAAAAAGCCTTGGAGATTCCCAATGTGTGTCAGATCGATATTGCTAAAGTTCTCTACCACGCGTAGCGCGATATGCTCGGGAAGGCACACGAGGCGATGGAGAACACTGTCGTTGATGGTCTCGGGAAGCTGGTTCTCATTGTACATGATATCCAAGACTGTACGCACACTTCGAGGAAGACGATCATACATTTCTGTCTTCTCATTTCGTTTCAGAGGTGATGGAATTTGTGTTGTAGCCGGTGGTCGATCAGGCTGGCTGGGTCTCCCCGGTTGTGTTGGGGTCGGAAGGTGGTCGGTCGAAGGCTCGGCGTCTTGAATAGAAGCTTCGGGGTCTTCACGAGGACTCTTTACAGTCCGTCCAAACTCATCGATGGTGTCACCAGAGACGCTCTTGCTTGCACTCGATCGAACAGAGTCGCTATTGGACCTCTTACGCGGGGTATGCGCTCCCTCTGTACCCATTTTGCCCGCATAAGGAACAGATCTCTCATTCATCCCAGACTTTGGCAGAGGTGGCGCATATCCACCCCCCACACCGGCCGATACCGGCTGTAATGAAGCCACCTGAGGGTTCTCGTTAACATACTCTTCATAAATTCGCTTCATTTCACCATTCTTATCGTTGATATTATTCAAACTTCTCTCGAATCGCGCAAGGATGAAAAGTTGAGCGAATTCCGGTAAAGCGCTTATTCTCGTCCAACAGGATCGACTCACTTGTGCGATTCGGAATGCATGGAGTGATTGTAAATTCATAAGTCGATCCCACGCCGCCTCCGAGAGTCCGTGTTTGTGAGTCACAGGCGACTCCGCCTTTATAGAGCTTTTGGAGGACGGATGAGGGAATGCGGAGTCTTCTTTGAATTCAGCGATTTTCACGCGTAATGGCTCTGAAGATGGAGGGTCCATAGGATGCGCTTGGGATTTGGGTGTTTTCTCGGTTGGATTCGTCTCTTGGGTGGGAATGTCTGTCATTCCGTGCGAAGGATTTGCAGGGTCGTATTCATCGACATTGTGGATGACAGCGTCATCGTATGTGTGGGAGACGTTGCTTTCCGGTTTGGTATGCGAGATTTCCGAGGAAATGGGGACGACTGTGTCGGGGTCGAGCGCGATATCGCCATTGGTTTCGGATACGAGTGATTCGGAGGGATTTACAGGCTTGTTGGCGTTTGTATGGGTATACGTATTGAATTCATCGTCTCTTATCTCGTTCAGCGGGCAAGGAGCGTCTGTTAACGTGTTGACAGACTGGTTGCGTTGCTCGAAAGAAGCGCGAGTTTGCATGCTTACGGAATCCATTTCGCTGTGAGATTCGAACATAACACCTGGACTTTGTAGCATTTCTGTTATCTACCTCTAATTAACGACATCATTCATCGCGAGGTATTCAGCGTAAAGCTTCGAGAAAGAATGAACGCTTCCGGATTCTCGACGCTTTTTAGAGGCTTCAGGATCGCTCCTTCACGCTTTGTACAGCTACACAGCACGAGATCGTTTGCATCCAGAGCTTTTTTCCAATGGGATGATCCTTTACAGCTCTCTGGTCAGCTGTCTGAAGAAGAGCTTCTCATTCAGGTTCGCTGTCAGGAGCTCTATCAGACTCCATGTGATCCGTCTTGCGATTCAGAACTCTGCCAATGAATTCTGTCGATCAAAACTTCTTCCGCGTATCGTGGAGTCCAATCGGGAGGGCATTTTTGACAAGTCGATAATGAGGGAGTTCGGAAGACAAGGGTTCCTGGGTCCAACGATCGATGGGTACGGATGCGCAGGCGTCGGGTATGTTTCATATGGACTGATTGCAAATGCAGTTGAGCGGGTAGGAAGTCCGAAATTGTGCGTAATACTCCATATTCATTGGTATCTCAGGTCGATAGTGCGTATCGGTCCGCTATGAGTGTCCAATCCTCGCTGGTGATGCATCCAATTCACCAATTTGGCTCTGAACAGCAAAAAAAAAAGGTCCGAGGTAGTGGAAGCGGTTGATGTTGATACTGACGCTATGATCGACAAAGTATCTTCCAAAATTGGCCACTGGGGAGCTTATCGGATGCTTTGGACTGACAGAACCCAACCATGGTTCTGATCCAGGATCGTACGCTTGCAAGTTCTTCTACGTCATCCAGTGATTGATCCATGACATGTAGCATGGAGACGAGAGCAAGGGCCAAGGGAGATAGCTTCATACTGAATGGATCGAAAAATTGGATCACGAATGCACCGATTGCCGATGTGCTATTGATTTGGGCAAAGGATGACCAAGGAGATATTCGCGGATTCATTCTTGAAAAAGTGAGTCGAGAATTCTCGTTTTCTTCTTCTCATTCCAAGCCATTTAGGATCTTCCAGGATTGGCGACGACTTATATTGATGGAAAAGCCACGCTGATGGCATCGGCGACTGGAATGGTAACAGTTGGTGCATGATCAAGTTCGTTCATGACATCCTCTGTAGATATTCATGGAAGACGTCCAGGTTCCGAAAGACTGTATGCTACAGAATGTGAAGGGCTTGAAGGGTCCATTTTCATGCCTCAATAACGCTCGATATGGGATCTCATGGGGGGCGCTGGGCGCCGCAGGTGAACGATCCCTTCCGCTTCGATAGATACGATTGCTCAGACACACATCAGATGCGTGTTATGAGGTCGCAAGGAGCTACACTTTGAATCGAAAACAGTTTGGCGTGCCACTTGCAGCGTACGTAGAGAAGATTGCGTCGATCCCTTGTCTCATTCTTCGTATTGTAGAAACCAGCTGATCCAAAAGAAGCTTGCCGATATGTCCACAGAGATATCCATTGGCCTACAGTCTTGTCTCCGCGTCGGTCGTCTTTTGGATGAAAAAAGATGTCCAGTGGAGCTGATTTCCATGGTGAAGAGGAACTCGTGTGGAAAAGCTCTCGATATTGCGCGTGCTGCAAGAGATATGCTGGGAGGAAATGGCTTGTCGGATGAGTATCACGTGATCCGTCATCTGGTAAACTTGGAGGCAGTCAATACGTACGAGGGGACACACGACATCCATGCTTTGATTCTAGGACGCGCGATCACGGGAATCGCGGCTTTTGTTCCACCATAAGAAATAATGACAATGCAATGAAGATAGGTCGATAAGACGCCTTGCTATTGGCTAATAATGATGCATATCCTGCCATATTTTGATTGGCTTATATACCCTTGGCTGCACTCCATTGGCCAAAATAATCAGGAAACTGTGGGCTTCAGGGCGGATATTTGCATTTTGATACGAATCGCTTCTCAAAGGACATTTGCACTTGAACGGAAGCGATGAGCCAGAAATTACGCGACCTCATTCGTCGCGTGCGTGCTTGCAAAACAGCTGCTGAAGAGCGAGCCGTGATCGCCAAAGAGAGCGCGTTGATACGAACAGCCTTCAAAGAGCAAGATAAGCAATATCGTCATCGAAATATCGCAAAGTTGTTGTTCATCCACATGCTCGGGTATCCTTCTCATTTTGGGCAAATGGAATGTGTGAAGCTCATCGCCAGCCCCAAATTCATCGAGAAGCGTATGGGATACTTGGTACATGCTCATTTTGATCTGGATATTGTCTCTGTCTCAATGAAATTGTAAAAGGGTCTCATTCTTCTCTTATCGGATCAAGAAGAAGTACTGACGCTTGTGACCAATTCCATGAAAAAGTAAGGATCGCTTTTGCTTGGGAAATGAGCCATACTAACGAATCGATGAGACAGCGATCTCAACAGCTCCAATCCCTTTGTAGTGAGTCTCTCGCTCACAGCCATTGGAAATATCGCTTCGGTATGTGCTCTTCAGAACGCTTCTTTCCCATAAGAATCTCATGAGATTTCCAGCCCGATATGGCACGTGATCTGATCATGGACATTGATCGCCATTTGCGTAGCGAGAACCAATATCTCCGTAAGAAAGCCGCATTAGCATCCATCCGGGTGTTCCAAAAAGTTCCCGATGTCGTCGAAGACTTTGCTGAATCCATACAAAATTTACTCAAGAGCAAAAATCATGGCGTACTTTTAAGTGGCGTGCAACTCATCAAAGAAGTCGTTCGCTTGGATCCCAAACAGCTCAAAGTATTTGGTGGTGTGGTGAAACCTCTCGTTCGAATTTTGAGGAATTTGCTGTCAATGGGCTACTCCTCCGACTACGACGTCAGCGGAATCACAGATCCCTTTCTTCAGGTCACCATTATCGATTTGTTCTGCTTGTTAGGCAAACACAATGAGGAGGCCAGTGAGATCATGAACGATGTGTTAGCCCAAGTAGCGACCAATACGGAGACTGCCAAGACGGCTGGAAATGCGATCTTGTATCAGTGTGTGCAGACAATCATGGCTATCCAGAGTGATAATGGTCTCAAAGTCCTCGCAGTTAATATCCTGGGTCGCTTCCTTCTGAATCGAGATAACAATATCCGATATGTCGCACTCAACACGTTGTCCAAGGTACGCATGTCAATGCTTTTTCCATGATTGCGCTTCATGTCGACTGTAGGTGATCACGGACGATGCGGGTGCTGTTCAGCGACATACGAATACGATTGTCGATTGCTTGAAAGATCCAGATGCTTCGATTCGTCAACGAGCGCTGGAATTGGTGTATGCATTGGTGAACGAAAGCAATATACAAACAGTACGTTTTGAATCATTGATTGCTAGAAATGATGTACTTTGACACCTCTGAATAGCTTGCCCGTGAGATGCTCAATTATCTCGTGGTTGCATCTAATGATCAGAAAATGGCTCTGTGTTCCCGTATAGCTGGTCCGTGTGCTTGTGAGTTGCTATTTGGTGTCAATTGATCGAACTTTGATGGTAGATGCTGTGGATCGGTATGCTCCCTCGACGCAATGGCACATTGATACTTTAATTTCAATGCTTTCAATCGCTGGTGCTGCCCTTCCTGACGACCGTATCTCCAACAATCTCATTTTGCTGATCCAACGCACAACCGATCTTCATGCTTACGTGGCTCACAAACTCTATTGGGCTCTCCATGACGATATATCCCAGCTGTCTCTAGTGCAAGTGGGGATATGGTGTATTGGAGAATACGGTAATTTGATGATCGGGTTCAGCTTGAAAGACGAAGAAGCTTCATCGAAAAAAGCTGTGGAGGAGAGTCAAGTGATTGATCTGTTTTATCGGATTCTTCGACACCATACATCCACCGATGTGACTCGAGCATATCTCTTGAACGCTTGTGTGAAGCTGACGACACGTTTTGAAAATACCGAACAACTTGTGAGGCTTCAGGCGATTATTAGTACATACAGCACATCCATGTTGGTGGAGCTCCAACAACGTTCGTGTGAGTATACAATCCTGGGAGAACAACAGTGGTCCTCTCTGCGTCCTTCGATTCTCACCAATATGCCGCCCATTGATATCACCAAATTTCGAGATCGAGATGCTCGGCTTTCGACTGTCACTAGTGGCATTGCGACCACAACAAATCTTCTAGAGGATGATAGTGTACTAGAATCCACAGGTTCGACTTCACAGAAAGCAGATAAGACAGCACCCAACTTGCTGGATTTCGATGATATCTTCGGAGGAGGTCAGCCTGTAGCTCCACCCTCTGAACCACAAGAGTCTGAAAAGAACTCTGTTTCGACTTCCAACACAGTCGACCTCCTCAGTGATATCTTCTCTTTGGGCCCATCTCAGACTTCTGTAGCTCCCGCATTGCCTCCAGCTCCAGTCATAGCCTCAGTTCCAGTCCAATCGCAAGCAACAGATTTACTGGGAGGGCTTCTCGATCTAGAGATATCCAGCCAAGAATCTCCATCAATAGTGCCAGTACCAGTAAGCTCAGAGGCGACTTTACCAAGTGGAACGGTGCGGGGATACGATAAAAATGGCATCGTTTTGGACCTGTTACCCGTCAAACCGAACGCAGAAGACCCATCCATTACATTTATCCAAGCGATCTTCAGTAATAGAAACTCTATCCAAATCGACCAATTTGTATTTCTCGCCGCATTTCCCAAATATATCAAATTGAAGATGGAACCTCCCAGTGGCTCTGTGCTTCCTGCGAATACAATTTCTGCAATTACGCAAGTGGTAAAGATACAAAATACGATGCACGCGCAGGTACGCTTCTTATTAAGTGGTTGTGGATTGGTTATGCGTTTTATTGTTTTATGTGTAGAAACCTGTTTTGATGCGTATAAAGCTCGAATATATTGCGAATGGTAAGAAAGTGGAAGATATGGCAGCTATCGATAAGCTTCCATCAAATTAATAAGTCGTTTTGGTATACAATGATGTCTGCGTACACAGTATTTGTCGCTGCGTTCGTAAAAGCTGTCTTAAAAGCAGAGTGTGTGTCTCCGCGCCCTTGCCTTTGCAACTGCAACATGGTCTATTTTAATGTGTCACACTATATCTGACTCCTTTGAATAGAAGCCGCTCTCGAAACTAAGAAGCGCCACAATCGCCAAACGCGCTCTCGATTCCATCGCTCATTTCGCTGTATTCGCACACGTTCACATCATTGTGAATCATGGTATCTACCAATTCGTATCTCTGCTATCTCCCTGTATCAATTTATCACCCATACGACGTCTAGGTTGTTCTATCTGCTGCTCTTTTAACTCGAAATGGCAAAGGTATTCCCATTGTCTACAGCCTCTATCCAACCGCACTTACGCTTTTCCATCAGTCCTTGTCGCTCGCCAATTTGTGGAAATCACACGAATTCGAATTGAGGTTTCTATCGTTCGTTTTCCTCCGAATTTAAGCTGATCATTTGCGTCGTTCAGGGTCTGTTGACAGCCTTCCCCAAGCTCCTCTCCACAGGCCAACGGGAGCACACGTTTATCGATACAGAGAGCGTTCGATACGTGTACCAGCCTCTGGAAAACTACTTTGTGCTGCTTATCACGAACAAAACGAGCAATATTATGGAAGATCTTCATACGATACAAATTCTAGCGAAATTGATTCCCGATATATGCGGCTCATTGAGTGAATCGGCAGTTCGGGAGAAACAGTTTGAGTTGGTTTTCGGATTTGACGAATTGATTTCCGCAGGCGGACATTCGGAAAACATCACTTTGCAGCAAATCCGTATCAATATGGAAATGGAATCGCATGAAGAAAAGCTGCAGAATATGATTCTGGAAAGCAAGCGTGCAGCCGCAAAAGACGATATGAAACGTCATACAATAAGGATCAAGGAGGAGCAACGGGAACGCGCACGATTGGAACGCGCTGGATTGAGTAGTGCGTATAATCAGAATTCATTTGGAAGTGGATTTGGATCGGATTCTCCAAGAGCTACGGGCGGAATGGGCAGTAGTTTTTCGTCTTCGTCACCCGCACCTACTTCACCGTATGGTAGTAGTAACAGAGTGGAACAGGAGAGGTCGAATACAGCGAAATCACTCGGTATGAAACTTGGAGGATCAGTCTCGAAAAGGCGGTTCCAACCGCCCCGGTGGAAGCCGTTGCGGTACCTCAACCACAAGGTCATCTCTACGCTTTTTATTGCGTCAACAAGTATGCTGAATCTGGTTCTAGTTGTCGTGAGCAAGGATCCTGTGGGCGTGGTTGTCGAGGAGAAAATCGCGGTTCAGCTGACACGAGAAGGCCAATTGGAACAACTTGAGATTAAGGGAAGTCTGTTTGTGACGGTGAATGACCCAGTAAGTGGTCGATGTCGACTTCGTCTTCGCGCATTACCTCCGAATGAAATCGCTCTTCAGGTTTGAAAGTCGTCTTCCATCAAATCGAATTATTCTGACGTATACTTCTGATCTCAGACGCACCCAAAGGTCGACAAGAAGTTATTCGATCAAGATGGGATCCTCGGGCTCAAAGTACGATATGATGTCAGTGTTTGTGCTCATATTGATGGATCTGATTGTATCGCATTAGGACTCAAGCAAACCGTTTCCATCGACTCGTGTGGGCGTACTTCGTTGGGGCTTCAAGACACAAGATGAGTCTTATTCACCGCTCAATATCACGTGCTGGCCGGAAGAAGAAAGCGGCGGAAAGGTTTGATATTCATCCGTGGATTCCCAGAGATATCTCACGACCATATTTGTCACTAGATCAATGTCAGCATGGAGTACTCCATGGATCGCTCAGAAATGAAGCTGGAGAACGTCGATATACTCATTCCGCTTGGATCCAGCGAGATGCCACAAATCGCTCATATCGATGGCCAGTATCGCCACAAACCTTCCGATGGAGCGCTACTATGGCATTTGGATTGTATCGAATCCTCGTACGTGACGAATAGCATCAGTGAATCGGAATGTGTTTCTAATGTGAATTGCAGAAACAGCTCGGGCACTCTAGAATTTAGCATTCATGGAAGCAATATGGACGGATTCTTTCCTGTGTCGATTTCCTTCTTCTCGCGGAATGTGTACTGCGATGTCCAAGTGGAAGCAGTATTCCTCGCTGAAGATCATTCCTCCAACATTGCATTTGGATTTGATAAACTTTTGTCTACCGAATCGTATCAAATCGCATAGGAAGATGAGCGTAAACACAAATATAAATCTTTCAAAGATTTTGTCATCTCAATCCTCTGGTCGTGGGTAACATCGGGCATGCTGAATCACGTGAAGGATGCTTTCTGTTTCGGATCGTAGACATCTTTCGAGCATTCGCTTTTTCAGTCCGCACTCATCGAATGATTCCTGAGATTTTGACGATTGCGTCACACAATCCGCCCAGTCTTTGTATATTTTTGGGCAGAGAATGTTTGCGACGCACGCAAGATTGGAAAGGTATGCGTTGAGAGGGACGTTAATGTCTTGATCGGACTGCGATTCGGATGCATTGGATGCTTTTTGTGCTCTTCGAAGGTTCTGTAGAGTGACATCGCAGTGCTGGCGGAGAGAGATGTATTTGCTTCGAGACTGCGGATTTTGCTTTAGTTCGTCGAGTTCTTCATTCAGTTTACCATTTAGAAATAGCTTGAAGTCGCAAAGAGATTGGATGAGTAGAGTAGACGGAGAAAATGCAATGATAAACTCACTTCTTGAAGGTGCGCGATGGCTTTGATGCTCGGATAATTGTCCATTGAAGGGAGGATCTGATTGGTTTCTGCTAGATAGATTATAAATAGCAGCCAATAGAGTACCTGGCCTTTGCGAAAGCTCGATTCTGATAGGCAAATATATGCTTTTTTGCGATTCGAATTACATCTCAAAAACCGCAAAAATGGTTCATTTTTGAGCTTTTGAGCTTATGAGCTTGATTAATAAATTTATTGGGTTTAAATGAGTGTATTGCTAAAAAGCTTATCCAGCGGCAAGGAAGGTTTTGATTTCGTCAACTATTCAGAAAGATTGAGTCGTTGACGATACACAATTCAATGGCACGTACTTGATTTGCGTTTTTGCGGTTCTTTCTTGGTCCAAGTTGTGGTTTCAATTTTGGACAAGTCGATGAATCCGTTGGAGTCTAAGAGTGCATCTTCACATGCCTGTTTCTTCTGCTTCTTGAATGGTACAGTATCGTGAGGTGTTACATAATGAGACTTTTGTAGGTTGTCTTTTGGTCCAGCGCTTGACATTTCATCAATGTTGAGAATATCTATCAAATGTCTAATGCCATTAAGTGTGTCTGAAGCTCGAAAGAATCACTACTTTGCTAGGGGTATGTAGTCTTCATTCGCACAATCCCATTGATACACTGTCAAAACTCCTTCTTCCACCAATGAGGCTATTCAAAGGCATAAGTTTTCGTGTCCAAAAAGAATGAAAGAATAAATTTACCATTCGGAGGTTGCGTCTCATAAAGTTGCACCTTTCGAGTCTTTGCATTCATATACACGTATCCATCATGCCATATCTTGCGTTTTTGGGTCTTGTGCTTTGTATACATGCATTCAAAACATCCTTCGGATTCGATTCCCATCAACTTGCGCAGTTGTACCATAAGGCAATTTGTGTACACCACCTTAATGGCGAACCGACTCGGCTAGGTTCTAGTCACGTATGCAGACATCTTTGACATGTTTCTGTGGCAGAATGAATGTATTGAGCTTAACGTGCTATGTCTTTGGTGCATGGATACAATAGTCATATACCGTTTGTAATGGGAGAACAAAGTCTCGGAAGCTTGGGAAAGAGTTTGAGTTTACCAATTGCTCCTTGTCGTCCTATCGATTACAATAATGGGATTCATCAAGCTACGATGATGTTTATTGAGACTTCCGACGCTTGAGAACCCTTCCGGACGCTTTGGGTGACTATCCCGACTTGTATGATACTAATCTGAATGTTACTATCATGAGGATACCTTCAAGCCGATTGGATATGTTACTCAAAATGTCTGAGTCGCAATAATCATGGGAATGGCTCGGGCCCCACGTGTCTAGGATTGAGTATCCAAGGCTCTAAAGCGAATTCCCCTTCACCACTTGTCCCACCTCAGACGCAAACGGTGGATGTGAACGAATGCGGCCTGAAATACCAAGTCGAATGGGCATAGACTACGAGGATCGTTGTTGTGATACTCATTGGTAGATGTTCCTATGCCAATGGCAAAGAATCTATTCCCGTATTCTCATAGATCATATGGCCTCGCGTTGAGCACCCTTCATCGACCTTTCCCAAACCACCCAGCGTTCGTATAGAAGCAGAAATGAAGACTATTACAATCAGTCGCATTCGATTGTAAAATCGAAAGTAAGCTGAAACGAACAACCAACTACTCCGGCTTGGATTTGTCGTAGTTGCGACTGTAAATTTGTTGTCGTGCTGACTTCTATCACGTATATCGTCGGATTTTTGCCTTATGACATTATTGCTCTCAAGTGATGAATACAACTCCACACGGAGCAGTAGAACGCAACGAAGATTTAGAATTATCAATGTAAATTGCAACAATTTTGGGTTTTTTATCTTCCTTCGGATGATTTGATTTGCTAGGGTATCAAACGTAGTAGATTGTGACAATTTAACACGATAATCATCCCTTGTGAGATTAAACCGAGCAGATGTGTATGTCTCATCTCTTCCATACGTGCTACGGTAAAATGCATACAATTGAGCACAGCATGGAAATGCCAGTGCACGAAAATGACTTGAGGGAAAACGTTCATCACCTGTATGAAATTTGTCAGCATTGCTTGATTGTTGGTGCGGGAGTCGATGGTGTTTATGTCATTTCGGCGGCTGAATCCAAAATCACTTTTAACATCTTTGCATCGGCCCTTGCAATTCAACGTGTCTGGAGTCACTGTGGTGCTATTTTTTTCTGCCCTTATCTGGTTTCGCGTCAACCAATACCATCTGCCCAATCTAACACTTGGGTTGGGAGAAAGCAATTTTTGAAAAGGGAAGCTCATCCTCAAACGAAAGTTGTGTGTCTTTCTCAGCCCTTTTTGGATGCTCAAGATAAATGCAATGACTGCCTGAGGGAATTGTTAGATTCTGAAACCATCGGAGAGTTTGCGTTCGCGACCGGAAAAAAGCTATATTCTGCTTATGTATTGCTCACAATGAATAACAAGCCTCTACACGAACTTCGTACGGTTTGTGAGCACACCCATGCTTGTAAGAAGCTCTCGACTAAAAAATACCCTGATTACTTATGTCAAAGTATCCATGAAGGAGACATATCAAGATCAGATCCACATACAATCGATCCAAGTATCGTGGTTCCGATTAAAGGTACCTCGAAAGCGGAAGATGTGCCAGTCTACAAGCATTTGACATGTTTGAAGGTCCCCCCGCAACTGGAACCTTCTCGTGATCGTGCTGATCAGCGTGAACAAGTGCGGAAGTGCTTTGAATGATTGAGCTCAATCAAAAATGTGCTCGTGCATTGGTTTCACAATGGTGCAGACTATGAGTCTCCGGCATCGCTATTGGTTGCTTCCAATGAAAATATCAGTGAAATTTTCTCTCACGAAGAAGGTTGTCAGAATGACTGTGGCTCTATAAAGAAGGAAGCGACTAAAAGTTGTTACTCAGGATATGATACACAATTTGATGCGTGACCAATCGGTGACCAAATCGCTGCAAATGATGTGAAGCATAGAAAGAATAAGCACCCAAATTATCACAGTTCCTGTGTTATTGCTTGCCATCAATACACGACTTCTGCGACAAAATGCTTTGAATGCCTCAAATCGTCGAGCGAATTTTCTGTGGTTAAACTTTCGAAAATCGCGTCCTTGGTCGTGCCACACGCAAGTCAAAAGAAAGCATTGGCACGTTGCATCTCCACAAGCAGTCAATCCGCCTGTGACAAGCTTCAGTTTATTCCGTACGAAATTTATATCTACGAGCCTGAGCTATCAGGTTGGCCCAGTCGAAGTGAACGAAGCACAGCACTCAGCTTGCACGATTATATTCGGAACATCGGCCACCTTGAAAGCATGCCGTCTTCTTTTGGTCGATATGTCAGGCCAGTGCTTGCCACTTACGAGGATGTCGGGTGCTTAAAATGCCTTGCTCTTTACTATGAAGTGGTATTGAAATCAACTGAGAAAAAGTACGTCTGGATGGTCGAGCTACTTCATAAAGCTCAGATGTGTGAAGGTGCCTACATATATCCAGATACAAAACGCGACTATTATCTCCAATTTTATTCAGTACGAGGAATTTCTGCTATGGATGTACCTCTCCACATTTGAGAATAGTATCATTACAGTGGCAGGGACGTTTTTCCATCAAAAGCGCCCCATCTACGAGCATAGATGGAGCGAAAAAACTCGAACTGACCAGACCGAAGCAAGATACTTATG
Source organism: Albugo laibachii (assembly GCA_902706625.1). Classification (NCBI taxonomy): domain Eukaryota; phylum Oomycota; class Peronosporomycetes; order Albuginales; family Albuginaceae; genus Albugo; species Albugo laibachii. The sequence goes on along the minus strand of CACSLJ010000007.1, from coordinate 180,326 downwards.
AATATAGACGTACTGATCCTTCTCTCCTGATACCATGTTGATTTACCATCTACGCTATCCACATGCTTTTTCGCCCCAGCATGTGGAGATGTGAGCGTTAGACTGTGATCTTGGACAACGAAATTGCCACTCTGACAATCCAAACTGGCTGCCCTTCTCTTTTTGATTTGCTTAATGAAAATCTGTCTTGACCATTGACGCGCGTCCGTCATCCAACGAAAGTGTGTATTCAATTCCGACACGAAACCAGGATGTCAACAAGCTGATTCCATTGACTTGCCCCTATCTCAAGCTGAACCTTTCAGTCATAGTGTCTCGTACGCTTGGATCACCCATTGTCGGATCACTTGTATAGACACTTTGCGAGGTGTACCAGTATTTTTCTATCCACCAAGTCATATTTGTGAACAAACTGTAGACGCAGGCACAACGTCCGCGTTTGCATGGAGCAAACTTGTATGTGAGGAGGATCTTTCCATTTTGGCGAGCTATTCAAGCTTATAGCGCCGCAACTACGAGCGAAGCAATAGTCAAACTAATACATAAAGCGTCAAAATGTTGTCGCTATCTTTGTAAATAGCGTATTACGCACAGAATGTTTGTATAGCACTACGTCAAATATCGCATATGTTATGTAGACATAACGTAGGGTACACCCATGAGTTGAAATTCAAGCGAGGGTTGCCTTTTTTTGCAACTTGACGTCAATCGCCAATTCAAATTGGAATGTTATCCAAAGATTACTTTTTGTGATGAATGATAATAACAGATACTACTCCAATCAGAAGCAAGAATGCTTTCATCGGAGATTCAATTACAGGCGATTAGGGTCAAATTCGCGAACAATTTTGCGTACTTGAATCTGATTGGCAGTCGCCATAGCGCCATATCGCCGCATTTGGCTGTACAATATTTTACAATATATGGCCGCCGTCGGGTTAGTGTTCAATTTGCAGCTTTCCGACGGCATACACTTTTCAGTTTTCAGCCGAATAGATGCGTCAAATACCGTCGATGATAGATTTGGCTATAGGGACAATGTCCTTGTCAGGAATAGATACGGAGGTGGATACGGATTCCGATTCGGAGCTCGAGATGCCGCAGTGTTCCATGAAAAGACATTATATACCATCGAAAATTGCGTCTTCCCATTCGCTTTATACAAAACAAAAAGTGCTTCAACGGACGGCTCCAATATTTATCCCTGGAAAAGAAATCTTTCACGATGAATGTGATCATTTAGGAGAGTCTCTTCAAAACTCATTGCCATCTCCATGGAGTAAATTGGAACCTTTATCTCGTTATGATATTTCGAGTGGTTTTGCAGTTGGATTATCTTTATCACATCAAGGTATGGCTTATTTACGCGAGCCTGAATCCGCTGATCAGTCTATTGCCACCAAGCAATACGCTGAAGAAGAAGCGAATTCACACTCAAAAGAAGAACAGTCGGATGCGTTTGCAGATATCTTCCAAATGGATCTCTGATATTTGTCAATTAAAATATATCGTTGTGAAATGTCGTGAGAGTTTGCTGCTATCTTTTCTTCATTCACTAAATGCAAAGGACAGCATGCAATGTCAATCGTCTGATTGGAAGATATATCATTGTCTTTCGATTCGACAAAATACATTGCCTACATCTGATTTGCCGAAATGTTGTTCTGACATGTTGATGTTGGACACAAATGCAATCAACATTACAAACATCACCTTGGAAACTCGACACAAAATGACGCCATCGCTACCGCAAAACCCAATGGAAATACCTGTCATTATGTTCCAGGCATACTCCGAAACGACTGAAAAGCAGAAATGCTATTTATGTCACAATGTAATTGTACCAAATTCGCCAGTGAAGTATCTCTGCTGTACGCATATTTATCACACGTCGTGTATCGATGAATGGTTGCATCAGAATATACATTGTCCCGTATGTTCTACGCAGTGCATCTTCCCTATTGCTACAGCAATTCCTGCAAAGTCACAATTGAATCATCCATCGAGTACCACACCACTGAAAGGTGACATATACGATCAGAGTACACCATACATCAAAGACCCGCCAAAGCTATTCAGTTGCCGACTTTGCAATCAACCATTTGAGCGGGATGCATCTGTTCGACCGGAAACAAGTGGATGGTATCGATGCAGAAATTGCCGCGAAACAGATATTGTATCAATTGCAAAGAGTAGCTGTATTATAAGCTGAATTCTTTTACATAAAACTTTGTATCGATACATTTGAGAAATTTGTCAAAGTCGTTCTCGATGAAGCACCAAATCTCACGAAACGTTTAGATGGCATACCGTTCTCCGTTCAAGATCAAGCCGATCCGTGTCATCCATTAGAGTGTTTAGACTGTTTAGACTCCAATTGCGATTTGTGAAGTGACGTTATATATTTGCATTATACTATCGTTACAATCAACATTTGGGCTCGAAATGGGGTCAAACTTACACGCATGGAGACCTTGGATGTTATGTGCTCTTATTCTGCTTGATTTGAATGCGTAAACCCACAGTCTACACAGTTTGGACCATTAAACTAGAGCAGTATCTCGTCATGATAGCTGAGTGATAGCGTTTTGTGAGGTAAAACAATACAATTTCGAATAATCACTTCAGGATTGGCAACCACAGCAACACCAAATATGGTCACATCCCGTACCAATGCACTCTCATTGGATTGTAATTGTATTTGTGACGCATTTGGTGCTTCACCTTCCACTCTTGCCCATTGACCGATGGTTGAATTCCATCCGATAACGGAGAATAAAACACATGCATGGTCTTTGATATCCACACCTTCTAAGATGATGGAATGTGCCACTCGTACACCTCGTCCAATAGTCACTCCTGCAGCAATCGTCACATTCGGTCCAAGTTTCGCGCTGGGATGCACATTTGCTGTCGGATCAATAACGACATTCCCTTCGATTTGTGGCTGCATTTTCCCTCCATTGGTGCTCAGCGCACTTGGTTGAGTATATCGAAATCGCTGCATGTAGAGTTCTGAGCAAGTTACCGCCATACCTGGAGTCTTGATCTGACACCAGAAATCGCCCATCTCATACAGATACAAAGCTTTCTGTCCAGCAAGTGGAACTAACACATCCTGTTCCAATCGAAGGTTATTCAGATTGCTGAATTCAGGAAAGAGCTTCTTGAGATCGTATTGGCTTGCACTATCCACTAATTCCCAGTCGGAACTTCGACTCAAACGACGAAATCGTATCTCATTTCCAACCTGAATCACTTTTTTCATAAACCCGATATCAAAGAGATATACTCCACAATTGATAATATCGCTGACAAAAGTCTCTGGTTTTTCAGCCCAATGCACAATCTCGGAAGAATCGTGGTCTTTCACCAGACAACCATACTTTTTTGCTTCATCGTGGAACACACGTTTGCCCAAAATAGTACACCGGCATCTCTCTGCATCGCTTTGCGTAGATTGTGACCGATTTTGCAATTGTAAATGAGAATGCATCATTTCGTTTAGTGGAAAGGTGCAGCAGATATCACAATGCAATACGAATAAAGCTTCCGGGTCGTCCTGTAATATCTCTTCCTGAAAAAATCGAAGCCCGCCAGCGGTACCCAGAGGTTTATCCTCACGCAAGTAGCGAATGATTACATTAAATCGCTTCATCATTTGGTCAAAGAATCGTGTGAAAAGACGTTCATCGTACGATCCGATCATCAAAATCTCTGCCAAGTTGGCAAGTCGAGCACACGCTTCCACGTGGAAATAGAGCATTTCTCTGCCTGCTATAAGGAAAAGTGGTTTCGGAAGATCCAGAGAGAGTGGACGGAAGTGGTTGCCTTGATGATTTGGACCACCAATCAAGATGATAGCTTTTGATTTCGGGAAATTAGGCGAGAGCTGCATGATTTTCCTTGGGATGAAACGCGTTCGGTTGACGAGGTACCTCTATATTTCCTATTAACTGTGATAACTAATGGTTTCTAGAGCAAATACTCTTGGCTCATTAAGAGGTTCGCTTATAAACGCATCCGAATGAGAGATCGACGCTTGATTCAAGCGACACTATCGTACGGTTGCGTCAATGACGAACATGAACGTCTCTTCCATCCATCTGCGTACACAACATCTCGCCAATGATCATTACATTGGTGCGCTTGTAAGACGAATGTGAAATCCTGCTCAAGTTGACGCAAAATCCTGCTCCAATTTTCAGTCTCTTGACCTTTAATATCCTTTACCATCTTGTGAAATTCTTCAATACCATGTCGGATAACTTTCTGATTCTGAACGATTACATTTTGCAAGGCGCTGTTTTTGATCAAAAAATGAACAATTTGTATTCGTTGCATCAAATTTGTCGATTCGATTTCTTTATTTTTTTCGTCCAAAAGTCGACGCAACACTCTTTCAAAAATGATTCGGGTACACACCAGTAAACTGACAACAGCGTTCACAACACTCATTTTGTACCCATTTTCAACGGACGCTGCTGCCATCAGTACAAGTCCAATAATTCTCACCATTTGATCGTGTATCTCACCCAAAGGGTCTTCTGGCTCGATTTGATCGCTCTGACTCGATTCAAGACAAGCTGTATGTACGACGATGAGTGTCTTCAGATTCCAATTCAGTAATCGATTCTGTTCATTTCGCATTTGATCAAAATGCTCGAGTATATCGCTTGCCTGAGAAGCGAGTAGCGGCGTCAAAATGACTGACAAATTGGTTCCCAGATTCAGTTTCAATAAGACACGCCCAACATGAGAAACGACCACAAATTCATTGCTTGAGACTTTTTCCAAAGCTAGCGTTGTCGGCTCTCGGAATGCTGTAGTTACCAGAAAGCTCACAAAATGACCCAGATTTAGCTCCTCTTTTCTCAATAGTAATATATCCAAAAGGAATGTCTTCACATCACAATGGACTTTTGGGCTTTTACAGCATGGAGCCAGTGCTTGCAACAAACGAATTGGAAGTTGGGGTGAATGATACACAATGGATGCGAATAAGAATTGGTCATTGGGATCTAATTCAACAAATCGGCCGGATTGAGAATGCGAATCAGCGGTCGCTGGACCCTTCAAGCAATCAGGTAGCTCGAAGAAGCCGATGATGTTGGAAAAGAGTTCTTGCACTAGAGATTCTTGATCGTCCATTTCGTTGGGCAGGGTTTTAAGTGTTTCAATCAGAACGTTGAGTCCTTGACGCGACAGCGACGCGGTGGATGTCGAGGCCGAAATTCCCGTTTGTGTGATGAGGTTCATCACGCAGTTTAGCCATGATAGCGTCACAGAGCGACTTAATAAAAGTCGCTCTCGGCTGTCTCGATCTTTTGCATTGTTGACTGATAGCTGGCGAATAGCAAATTCGGTGCACAAGGAAAATGATTTGGACCGAGGCGCAAACTGTGTATACAAGGATGTGAAGCACCTGAGGAGTTCTTCGGCATCTTTCGCATTCGACGAATTCGAATTCAGATATAGATCGAGTGTTTGCAACATACTCGAAATGACTTGACAAACACCGGGAAGTCTTCGGAGTTGGGTAGAGCTTCCGAATGTTTCGAGCATTTGTAACAAAAACGCCTTCATTTTCCGGTCGATTTCGATAAAGTTCTCATTTAACGATTCGGACCGATTTCCAAGTTTTTTCGAGCTGTGGACAATCGACTGGAAAGAACATCCTAAATTGCATGCGGAGATATTGAATTCATGCCACTTGAGCATACTTACGCTCTCCAACTCACAGCCCAAAGTACCCGGATACATTGGAAAGTGGTGAAGAAAGAATTCCTGTTGCATATCGAGAAGCAGTTTTCGGTCAATTTTTATGCCTGATTGACTCTTTACAGATTCAGCAGTCTGTTGTTTGGATTCGATGAGTAAATTGCTAATGTGTCTTCCACTGGCCTGAAAAATTATTGTGACACACTGTATGATCATTTGCATGTGCTGGATATATTCTTCCGATAAAGCATCAGCCGAATGTTCGGAGCATTCCATCCAGATCTCGAGTAAAGGTCGAACAAGTGAGAGAAATTTGTGAGACGGCATATCGGTTTGATCGGTTTCATCGGCTTGACCAAGACTACCGAGTGCATTCCTTTTCCCATCGTCGTGTACGTTTGGGTATATGAGCAAGCACTGGATCTCTTTGGCTGTAGCACAGCGTGACAAGCCAGCACCATTCACCACAGCACTTTGCCTAACATCAATCAAAGTCTTTGTATTACAAGCACCCGGAAGGAGATGACATCTCGCTTTTTCCAATAAGTTATGTAAAACGGCCAGAGCTGAGAATCGTAGTCCCAGTGCACCAGTTGGTAGGCGTACGCTCACCACTTTTCCTTCCATCTTTCGAGCTTTTGATACCGCTTTGGAAGCCCCATTTTTGCTTCTCAATGCTTCATACTGATTCTTTACTTGTACTCCTTGTGTCGAAGAAGACGAAATGATATCCGAGAAATTCTCGATCAACAAGCTGAATGTTTTCACACCAGCCCAGAGAGTGAGCATCTCTGGGACGATCTCAAGAATAATCTTGATAACCCGTAACGTATCTTGTCGAATTCCAGATTGGATATGCGTCATTCCGCTGCAAATCGAAATACTCAAAAGCCTTGCAAATGGTTCCATCGCAGCTTTTCCTGCAGATCCTTCAATAAGAGCCGGTAAAATGAGCTTCCAAGCTGAGACTGCTGCATCACGGACAATGGCTTCATGGTCACACAAAACTGAAAGTATTCTTTCCAGTACTGGCGATATATTTGCAAGAAGAGTGCTTCCATGTCCTGAACGGACGAGCTCTTGTACTCCACAAAGAGCTTTCTGACGTACATTGCCATTATAATGCATCATTTGATGTAATAAGTCATTAAGCGTCAAATGCCGACGCGTCCACGCCAATGCATCCCCAGGCGTTTCATGTGCGTGAGCTGGTCGAGCCGATTCTTCTTTGTTTTGCAATGCGCTTTGCTCCAGTAAATGGAGTCGACGAGATTTGACACTCACAGAAGTCACATTGGATCGTGGTGCAGCTTTACGTCCTACCTTACGCTTAGGGCGCTTGAAATCGGCCGGCTTTTTCTTGGTCACAAATTGTGCTTTGGGCATTGCGAACCAGGAGCTTTCAGCGTCGTGAGGATTGGTTTAAAGGGTAAACTTATGAATATACCCAATCATAATTCCCGGACACCATGCCCAGGAATTCCCAGCGACCTCAAACGCTTGTCGTGTTTTTGAAGAGTTTAGTAGGCGAGTACGTGCAAATTGACTTGAAAAATGACACAAGCGTATCCGGAACGATTCAGGAGGTGGTCAGCAACATGGAGTAAGTGTTTGTACAGCGATAAAGCGTATTGATTAGTTCCTGTTTGTGAATAGTGTGGTTATGCTTAATGCAGTCGAAACGAAACCCAATGTGCGCGCTTGAGACGATAAAGCGCATTGAATGGAACTGATATCAAATCATTTTAGGGATCCACAATGCGGCTGGAAGAGGTTTTCGTTATGGGCAAAATGATTTTGTTCGTTCAAATTCCCAATCACATTCACATCGACAAAAGGCTCGAGGAATATGTACTCCTCGTTCTATTAATTTAATGGATTATCGTTGATAACACTTACTGAAAGGAACACTGGCTGAAAGAGAGCGCCGTGATGTATCAACGAAATAGGAAGAATGAAGTCGTCCGCCGTTGAGGTCGATCTTGAGCATAAAGGCTTTGAAGTTGGAAGGCGAGGAGATGGGTATAAGAAACAGTATGATCGATTTTCTTGCAAGAAATGCGCTGTTCTCCAATTGGTCGAACGGTTATGAGTGTCGATCATTCTGACATCTATATCAAATGAGCTTTTCACGGTAAAGAACGCTTCAATGGTATCTGTAGGAAAAGGCGACCCAATTTTGAGGGTTTGATTTGGTGAATGCACTGAATTGCTTGAAGACAATGACGCGTGTAATCAGAGATCTGTAGTGTGATCATGTGTTTGAGCTCACCGCGGTATGCATTCAATCACTATGTATGGGGCCTTTGGATTATCATGGAAGGTGACACAGTCAAAAGTCCCCACTTTATGACGGTATGGTAGCTCTTACGGAGATACTGGTGCTGTATAAAACGGAAAGACAAATAATGTGGTACATGGTGATTCAGCATGATAAATTGGTCGTTTGCAGCCTCATGGAGGTTTTCCATAAGACAAAATAACTCACAATAACGTGACTTATCCAACCACGATGATGCTGATTGAGGCTTCCACTGCAAGAAAACATATTACACACGCCGCGTGCAGATGTGGCATACTTGGAATCATCATTCTTCGGCATCCGACTAACGTTCTCATATGGGAGCACTACCATGCAAATCAACGTGACATGTAACCCTCAAGGAAGCGCGCCTCAGACGGTGATCCTGCGAACGAAGTCGGTGTGGAATACGGGATCAAATGCGCCAGATACAAAGTGCGTTATGGTGGTTCAGTGTGTGGTCGTTTACACATTCACGAGTGCATGTTATAGCTTGCGATCGATCGCTTCGAGTAAATCAACATCTATCATCGCTTCTTTCAAGAGCACTGCGGTGTCCAACTGTTCCATCATACCTTTCGCTATAAATGGGTGTATGTATCATTCTTATGGAGTGCAAAATGGCGAGATGTTGAGAAGATCACACTGACGATAACGATTTTCGAGATGGACCACGACTTATTACCAAGCAGAATTTGCATCGATATTGAGCAGCAGAATGTATTGCACATGGATGAAAAGACTATGAGCGTGACGTGTACATAGTCCTTCGCTCCCTTCCTAATCATTGCTCAGCACGCAGTCAGAATTGTACAGCGCTAAAAAGTAGTCGACTGAAAGCCTTTTCCAGAGAACCGCGGTGCAGGCGAGAAAGAATATTCTACGTATCACAACGTATTAATCGCGTACGTGAAAACAGCTATGGATGTAGGTCGCCTTCTCTTTGTATCATACGAAAGAGTTACAAATAATACGCTCTGGCATACAAATTGGAAGCAATAGCATTCTGAAAGCGTTCCCGTTATATTTGTGTTACAGGCTGACGTACTGTAGTCGTCACGCAAACCCCTTTGAAAAGAATGTGTTCGATGGGTTGATATTCAGCTGAGAAACGTTAGGTGAGCTCACAACACTGATAGGCTCATATAGCGTAAAAGGAGGTTTTGGAGCTGTGTTAGCCAGTCAAAAATGACGATTTCATGTGAAATGGACAAATATACTAAAAGATGGACTACAGTACCTATTCGGACGAACCTACTACCTGTTGGTCACAAAATATTCTCCAAACTTGAACGCGACGCAGAAAACCTACATAGAACACTTCAGGAGCGTAATCAACCGAATCACCTAATCTTTGGCAACGATTACTTCTGGTAACCATCCATAATCATCGTCGCATCACACAGAACGTAGCCTACGCTTTATGTGTCAACTGCTGGCAAAGACCCATATAAATTTCATACACCAATCAAGTTGCACATGTTGATAAAGCCTCAATCAAACGGTGTATGTCGTCAAAAATTCTTCCCATTACACGATTTATTCGTCATGTTGTGACGCAATCAGTCGTTTGATTCACGAGGACCTGACTTCATTTGAATTCGAATTAATCTTCTATTTCTTCAACGACTCCTACTTCTCTGATTTTGGTGATGCAATTGTTACCGCTTGCAACTCTTTCTATATGGCTAGTAGCATGTCATTTGCGGACATCTTTTGGTGAACTCTACCCAAGGAAATACTGCATTGAACTGGCTGAGGATGATTTACATCGGAAGGGACCGATACTTTCGGAATACACGAAGTGCCAGCATTGCCTGCTAGGTAACGCAGGCGTCAATGGTTTGTATATCAATACGATCGAGCTAACAGGAATCACTTTCACTGTCGTCTCATGGAGTCTCGGCTTCCAACGGGTGCGGAATCATTGCAATAATTCTGATGTCTGCCCAAATTTAGCTCCTCTTCAGAGGGCACCCCCGCCTGTCCCTTACGCTGATACTTCGAAAGCGATATCACATGTGTCAAAGAAGAAAGATCCCAAGGAAAAACTCGTGTGCCTGACTCAGTCATACTGGGATGCGAGGGACGGGTGTAAAGCTTGCCGGAGAGAAGAAATGGATTCGAAAAGTCTTGGAGAATTTTTGGTATTGATTGAGGGAGAGGTCTATTTCGTTTATGTCTTGCGCACATCACGTTATGTACCTGGTACTTCTATCAACTGTGAAAAAAACGGAGCTTGCACTGACCTGGGGCATGATGAATATCCTGATCATTTATGTCAAGCTGTGCATAGAAAAGGAGTTTCCAAGTCTGCTAAGTCGGCGACTCTGATGAAGTTCAAGTCGTCATTTCGGGAAACTCAGAAAAATGGTAAAACAAAGGAGCAACAACTGCAATCATACTGCCTGGAAGCTACGCCAAAACCTGACACGTATGCAAGAGGTCGTAGTATTCATGAACGAATGCTAAGCTGCATGAAATGTATAAGGCGAACTGCAACAGGATTTGTGCACTGGTTCAGAGGTGACGCTACCGTTGAAAAAGTAGCATCATTGTTGATTAGCTCCAAGAAGTATCTTACTGACTGGAGCGATTGTATGGGCATGTGTCACACTCTGAAGAAAGCCCCAATCGCGAATTGTTACGTGGATTATCAGACGCAGTTTGATGAATCACCGATCGGAGACCAAATCTTTGTGAATATTGCCGAGCCTAGCAGGAAGAATCTCTTTCCAGATTATTACAGTGAGTGTGTTGTGTCTCACTACCGCTCTGAGCATTTCCAAAAATGCCAAAGATGCCTCAATACTATCGTCGACAATCCTGCAGTCAAGCTCTCGGATATAACGTCTCTGATTACCTCAAAAGCCGGTCAAAAGGCGACACTCACAACTTGTATCTCAACTTCCAATGAAAGGATCTGTGACAAGCTTGTGTTTGTCCCAAACGAAATGTGCATGTACGACCCTTGGGTAGCAGCCCGATCTAATCCACTTGCATCAGCGCACTCGAATCCATCTCGGAGACAATTATTCCCGTGGCGCAAGTATCTGTGGCCCAAAACACACCAAACATCGAATGTTGGCATCTTACCGACCCATCCTGAGCGAGGCGTAACTCTAGTTTCGGCTACATATGATCGTGTGGAGTGCTTGAAATGTCTCGCTCTTGTTCACGAGGTACTATTTGTATCAACAGTGAAGCGCTACGTCTGGATGATCAAACCAAACAAGGAAGCCCCGTCATGTAATTGTGAATCCATAAAAACGGAATCGGAGTTGATATATATCGATATCCATTCGCTGCGATCAATATCCGCCATAGAGATTTATGCTCACATTCATGGCTCAAATTCCTGGATTGGCAAGCAGCATCCTTCTGACATAACGTCGGACTTACTTCCGTCCAACCTGCAGTGGGACACAGGCTCTAATAAAAATATTTTATCAAGGTTTAATTCGAACAGATCGAAATTAATTTGCTTATTTTCTCTATGTACGGGCTAATGACCTAAAGAATGTATAATTATATCTGACTTGGCTATTGTTGTTCTGACTGTAATTGCGATCGACAAATGCTCAAGCTAGAGCAATTGGCTGGCTGGATGTCCAGGGCCAACGGGCTTCACTTATCTATAATTCGATTTCAGCGCACATTCTGCGTCGTACAAGTTAAAGACATAGCAGGAAGTCAACACAGCTCATTCTTTTTTTTTGTTTTTAATGGCATCTGACTCGTTCCCGGGCATGCACATAAAATCCTAATAAACATCGCGCAGGAATTTTTGGTATTAAGCTTGGAGGATCAGTCTCGCTATGGGGTGAGACCGTCTTGATACAATTGCTGAGTCAGTTAGAATAATAGGTGTGGAATACTTACTAAGGGCCTTGTTTCGCTACGCTTTCCAAGTACACGTCAAAGGCAAACACATTCCAGGCGGCGCACTCTGCTGTGAGCTACTTTGGCGCACACGTTTTATGTGTAGCAGCCGATATTCAGGAGCCTTGATCCCTCACCAAAGGCTCGGATGAACCAGTGCTGCTTACCTAGGGTGATATACTGGCATATTGTGTATATTAAGGCCTCTGGTACACCGAGAAGCTCGACGTGTTTCATCACGATGTACCTTCAGGATTAGTGCCAGTCTTTGAGACCATCAAAGTCGCCTTGTTTGGGCCTCTAGCCAGTAGCTAAAGTACTGCGACGAGAAGGAAGACGAAGCAATATTCTGGACTACCTTCATGTGGAAGATACCGAGACTTTTAAAACCCTAAATCCGCTGTTCATGAAGTTCAAACCGCGCTGTTGCCGACCGAAATTTGGAGCTCTGCTTGAAATATTCTTCCGTAGTTGTTTCACGAATGGCTATAGAATCTGGAGAAAAGCATTGAAGGATGCAAATCGTGAAATTTGACTTCTCGATAGCGTGAAGGGCATACTTGTACATAGAATCTATAAGCAAGGCAGCATCTTACCAACAACACCTGTTGCCGCAGTTTGCATACCAAATGACTCTAACAGCGCCTTGATTTCGTCTACGGGCCGATGGGTTTGCCACCGCATCGCTACTCTTAGAATGCAGTAGATTGTTAGATACGTTCGCTTGAGATATTGGCTCTCGAACAAGAACCAGATACTTGTATATAGGTCGTTGATCCCTCGTGCTACTTGCTGTTTGTTTCGAGAAATACTTTGTGCAAAAACCAAATTGATAACATTTTTGGGTAAATCGATCTGCTGCCCGAGCCAAGGAATTAAATCAGTAGAAAAGCTTTTGTATTGCAATAATTCTTGCAGTAAGCTATTTGCGGAGAGACTTCACAACAGATCCGATGATACCTTTTCCTTTTTTTGCTCCATAGTGTCCCGATCCACCCCAAAATTTATTTTTCGAGTCCTTCATCTTCTCATTAATGGAAGCAATATTACCCGGCGAGAGCTGAGGGAAATTTTTGGAGGTTTCTCTGTGCGACAATAAAAGCATTAAACTGAGGCGCAAATGCAATAGAGACTTCTACCGAGATTGTGGGTCCAGATATATCTCCAGTTTCCCCGAAATAAGTAGATCGATTAGCTGATTCAGTGCCGAAAAGCTTTCACGCAAATGATGAATTTTTAATGTATCAATAAAGGCCAATAAAGCATCCAAATTTCGCTTCAAGTTCACTATCGCCGCTCGAGTAATCTTCTTGATATTTGGACCGTAAAGTATTTGCTCCAGAGACTTGGAAATATGAATACAAGAAGCGAAATGAACTGCCTCGCGAACTGATGTTGGTAACTCGCAAAGCTGAGCAAATGTGACTTGGAGATAGCTGATAAGATCCCAGACTGCGGGATCAGGCTGTACGGAAGCCTCGGCAGGCGTCCAATCCATATAGTAGAAGGAATTGACTAGCTCATCAATCTTCTTGATCTGGAGGAGAACTTGGTAAAGTTTTTTGTAATCCGAATGACAACAAAATGATACCATCAGCTCACAAACCATATCCTGAGCTCTCGTCGTGGTATTCTCAAACCTACAATAGCATTATTTCGCATATATCATTCCTTTGCCGCGAATCTCTTACTGTTTCTTAGCACCCGCCTTGCTCAGTGGCTTTGTGATAACGTCAGAGTCCGCATTATTCTTCACACGAGTGTGAGTCATTACGCCGAATCCATACGTGCGAGACTCCCATGCATCAGTCTGATGTCTGACAATTTGATCGAATCGATCACAAGCCACAGAAAGGTATGAAGCATTCACTCCCATGACCACAACCTGCGTACGCTTATCATGAAAGATTCGCAGAAAATGAGATAAAGGATGTACCATGGAAACTTGTAGGTCGGAGCTATCATCTATCCACTTATTCAAAATCTCATTTAAATATCCCAGGGCTTCAATCGTGTCATCACGCACAGCGTCTCCCCAATCATTGATGTTCAAGTATCTAAAATGCATTCGGAAAGCTGAATCATCATCAAGCTAAGCTACCTCACCAACCTTTCATAATCAAACATCATTTGAATTAATGCATCTACAGCTCGGCAACTTTTTCGAACGATCTAGCGCATACAAAGAAATATGCTTCGACATTTCAGGTAGCAGATAGTGTCTGGTTTACCTCGGTAAACGGTAGAGTGATAGAATTCTGGTTCAAGTCGATATGTTTCAGCAAGGACTCATTTCCGGCGATCCCACAAAGCTCTAATGTCTACACGGGAAGAGGTCTGACACTCGTATGAAAGATGTGATGATGAATTCTGGCGTACATATTTGACATCCGTCTTGCTGATATGTACACGCGTGAAGGTGTCCTCCGAAAGGAACTGGTTGAGATTTCTTCTCACAAAAATGTCAGCGTATTCATCCCAATAAAATCATCAACACGACTCACGATTTGGTATCCGTCAGCAGAGAATGTCGAAAGTGTGGGCCGAGCTTGCAAAAAGCATCAAATATAGGTGTTGTGTTGTACTGATGCAATTCATCCCCAAGAGTGCGAGCACACATGACGGCATTCTGTTTTAAATCCAGAATTGGTGAAGGGCCTCTCGTTCTCAGGATTGACGCGGTGAGGATTCCGCACATGGATTGGATTATGTTCTGGAATATCCCATTGATGTCTTTCTTGCTCAAAAGCTCGCCTTGGGTATACCTCCAGATAGAATGTTCGACGCGAAATGCCCCAACGAGTTTCTTAAGAAGGGTTTGATGCTGTCCCATGAACTTTTCTGGCGTGATCATTGCGACATGACCGGTCAAAAATGCCTGGAGCTGGAGTTGGGGCTATATGTCATTGGAAATTGCAAGATCAATTGAGTTGAAAGGAAGCGACTGAACTGGTCTCACCAGACGATTGGCATTATAGTAGGCGGCGAGTTCAGAAATTTCATCCATTTCCCGGAATACGTGTAGAATGCGTAGAATTGGAGATATTGTCTCTTTGGTTCGCTTCACATAGGCTTCGTGAATCCCATCATGCGACAGAATGTGGTCTTTTTCAGTGATTGAATCTCCTAGTGTTAATGAATTCTGGCTCTTCAGTGCCGTTCTGTTAATTGAAGTGGCTACCGAGCTCGCTTTTCCGAGTGCTTTGCAATTGAAGAAGATTAAGATGTTTCATAAATCCTTGACAATGCTGCAATCACCATTCTTGCCCCGATTCTCAAGTATCTCTTGCTCTAGATATTTCTCATGCACTTGATTCTCGAATAGATTAATGGCAGCTTCTCCGATCTCCTAAGGCGTATGCTTGCATCAGACAAAAAGAAGAAGGAACAGAACACAAAATACAAGAGAAGAAGCACGAATATGCTGAAGCCAGCTTGAAACGCTTTTCTTAGCTTCTTCCTTGATCTTGTTGAGTGACAGATCTATCCATTTATTCATTTGCTGAAGAAATATTTTACCCTAGAAAATTGTCGACTTTATATTCAAAACGAGTTTGAGCTCCAGCGTACCCGGAACGACGCAACCTCAGCACGTAAATCTTGTAGGAGTTTGTATGCGTGGAACAGCTTGCTTCCGTTTATGTATGTGTCAACTTGGGAAGCTAGTGCAACCTTACAGCACATAAATGAGTCTTCATTGCAATTTTCCTGAAACTTGTAGAGTTACAATTCTTTGACACTGAGCGAGTTTGTTCAGGGATTCATCAATATGCCGCTGAGCTCGCAAGTGAGCTTGTAAGGAGTCATCGGCTACTAAAACAGGACGACTTGCATCTTTCAACAGCATCTGGAAGCTCAAAACGTTTTCCTAGCAGCAAAAATTAGTATGCTGTCTGAAATTCTGACATGTCAACGTCCGTACCTGAACTCGTATCATGTCAGATTTCATCCGTATGAGCTCTTCGATCGCATTGACAAAGTCTTGATGGTTTGTATCGCATACATCGCGTATCTCTACTTCCTTCGCTGTAGAAAATGCTCGCAGACTTGCTATAACCACCAGAGCGAGTATACAATTATCAAATTTCCCACAAGATTCGCAAACCCATCTTACTCGAGAACTTGTTTTCGCAGCGCCGTTCAACGGCAAGCTGAATTCCTGTCGCGAGTTTCGTGTGACATTGCGCAGTATTTTCAACCAGCGCTTCCCACTTTGGTTCGTCTTTAGACATCTGATTGGTATCCTCCTAAAGGGACACGATCATCAAACAGTATCATCTAAAAAGCCAGAAGGCCACAGCTATCTTAGAAGCGTGGGCGCGCTACGAAAAATCATAAAAGGAGAACGTCTCAGTGAATGAGAGATATATGCTACTGCACATGGCACAATTTCGAAAAATCAAGTCGTGCAAAATTGAAATATATTGAATTAAGGATATGCAGAGAAAACCACGAATGTTAACTGTCACAAATATTCTCGTAGAGGCTTCTCATTGAGCTCACAGGAGATGTTCAAGCTCGCCTAGTCGACTTCTTCCACTTTAGGTCCGTACGCGGTATCTGCAGCCGATCCAGGCATACCGCCAGGCATACCTCCCGGCATTGGAGCAACCAACTCACGACTTCTTTGACCTTGTTTTCAATGGTCGTGCGATCTTCAGGAGAGATTTGATTTTTGATTTTCTCGTCGTCAAGTGTGCTTCTTAGGTTGAAGGTGTAGTTTTCTAGACCATTCTTTGCTTCAACACGAATTCGGTTGGCTTCATCCTCCTTTTTGTACTTTTCTGCTTCGCTAACCATAAGATCGATATCGGCTTGAGATAGTCGCCCTTTATCGTTTGTGATTGTAATCTTGTTCTCCTTGTTGGTCGACTTCTCGACCGCAGAAACATTCAAAATTCCATTCGCATCGATATCAAAGGTGACCTCGATTTGAGGTACTCCACGAGGCATGGGCGGTATACCATCCAGATTGAATTTTCCAAGAAGATTGTTGTCCCGCGTCATTGAGCGCTCTCCCTCAAACACTTGAATACATACACCGGGCTGATTTTCTTGATACGTTGAAAACGTTTGAGACTTCTTGGTAGGCAAAGTAGTGTTGCGGGGGATCAATGTGGTCATCACCCCACCAGCTGTTTCGAGTCCCAACGAAAGGGGAGCAACATCTAGAAGTAGTAGATCTTGTAGCTTCTCGGATTTTTCGGTACCACTTAAAATGGCAGCTTGAACAGTTGCTCCAAAAGCGACAGCCTCGTCCGGGTTTATCGATTTGCACAAATCTTTGCCATTAAAAAATTCCGATAGCAGCTGTTGCACTTTGGGAATGCGAGTTGATCCGCCAACGAGTACGACTTCATGTACCTGACTCTTTGACAATTTGGAATCACGCAGCACCTTTTCCACTGGTTCCATTGTTCGACGAAAGTAGTCACCACACAGATCTTCAAATCTAGCTCGTGTGATGGTAGAATTGAAGTCTACCCCTTCGAACAATGAATCAATTTCAATTTGTGCCTGAGCAGATGAAGACAGGGTACGCTTTGCTCGTTCACAAGCTGTGCGTAGACGCCGAAGTGCACGTTGATTCGTCGCGATATCTTTTCGATGCTTCCTGTTGAATTCGGCAACAAAATGATCGACTAGTCGATTATCAAAGTCTTCTCCACCCAAGTGTGTATCACCGGCGGTTGCTTTCACCTCAAAAATACCTTCTTCAATAGTGAGTAGTGATACATCAAATGTACCGCCACCAAGATCAAAGATAAGAATATTACGCTCGCCTCCTTTCCTGTCCAATCCATACGCGATAGCTGCCGCAGTTGGCTCATTTATGATACGTAACACATTCAATCCTGCAATCGCACCCGCGTCTTTGGTCGCCTGACGCTGCGAGTCATTAAAGTATGCCGGTACAGTAATGACCGCATTTTTAACATCATTGCCAAGATAAGCTTGAGCAATTTCTCTCATTTTGATTAAAACCATCGACGAAATCTCTTCTGGTCGAAATGACTTTGTTTCGCCTTTGTATTGTACAGTGATCATCGGCTTATCTCCCTCACAAGAAGTTACTTTGAAAGGCCAATGCTTGATATCAGCTTGAACCACAGGATCACTGCAACGTCGACCAATTAATCGTTTTGCGTCAAAGACTGTGTTGATTGCATTCATAGCGACTTGATTCTTCGCTGCGTCACCAATGAGCCTTTCCGTATCCGTAAAAGCGACATACGAAGGCGTTGTTCGATTTCCTTGATCATTCGCAATGATCTCCACTCGATCGTTTTGCCACACACCAACGCAAGAGTAAGTTGTTCCTAGATCAATGCCTACAGATGGGCCAGAAACTTGTGCCATAGTGATGATTTTCTTTGTTGAAGTTGTTTCTTTTTTGCGGATTTAAAAATGAGTGCAAAGTTCAACTTTTTCATGGTCAAATGAGTAGATTGTGATTGGAGGAAATTCTAGCTGCAACTCGAAGATTCTGGATACTTTCTTTTCATCGAACAAAAGAATTTCGAAGCGAGCATACTGTTTCGATGAAAGTACTTGGCAGTTTTTTCTCTAAGCTATTGGTCATTATTGTATCGGATCGTGATGTGCTTAATGTCATTCGATTTGACCTTAGTCTTCCACGTCAAATTCACTTGCTTTCATGCAATTGGACGATGTTAGATTTGCATCAGAAGGTCTATGGTCATTGCAACAATAGCGCAATAGAATTTGACAGTCTAATCAACAATTTATACAGAGTTTTTAAGTTCGACTCAAACTGAGATAGAGCGGGTACATTTTATGTCACACTTATGTCGCCGGATGTATTATACACGACACTGAATGCTTTTTTATCATCTTTTATTGCTAGAACTGACTTGACGGGAAGCGAAAGATTCCATTAATACTCGCAGGATACTCATTCTAGCAGCATTTGCTATTTTCGCATAACTTATCTGTTTTGGCAGGCTCCTGCCATTGATATGATAACGCTCTCCACCCAAGTCTCAGATTTCAAGCATCCAAAAGCTATTTATCTCTAATTAAGACACGAATAATAAGAACTAGATTACTGTACTTAATCAATTTCAAGCGGAATGGCTTCTGATCAAAGTGGTCGTGAGGCAGAAATCGATGAGATCATGGATTTCTTACGGTTCAGTATCAAGCCGAATTCTACCTTTACGGGAACGATTTTATTCGAATTTAAGGATAACGATGGTAAATTATCCACAAATTACACCGTTCGCGTCACACGCTCAAAAGGTTCGTTTCAACCAGACATTTATATCTCATGCACTGGCTTAACATTCGATTTTGCAGACGTTTATACCGAAAAAAATGCAAAAAACATCGATTCTAAAAGTGTCACTTGCAAGGTGTCGTTATCTGTGGACGATTTTCTGTGGATATACTCGGGGAAGGCATCCGGTGGCGATATTGCTAAACTCTTTTATTCTGGGAAACTGAGTGTGAGCGGATTCGCCTTGCGGAAGGTGACCGCTTTTGCGTCTAGTTTTGATTTCGCACCCAGCATATGGGAAGCATTTTATGAAAGAAACAGAGTACAAGAGGGAGACTTCATGCCGGAAGACTCTCAACAGTCAAATGCTACCGCTCAAAATGTATCACGACAGCAAGAAAAGGCTCAGGAGCTGGTCCAAATGCAATGGGAAGTATTTCTACGCAATGTTTTTGGTATGCAATCCGGTCTTTGCGCTTCTATCTCTCCAGGCTCGTTGCCCAAGCTCAGGTCAACGCAACTCAGTAAGACATTGGTAAATGTTGAAAGTGTACCTGATTTTGGTGTGGGTGCCAGTGACTCTGCTACTCCAGTGAGAGCGTTAGTGCCTACAAAAGCATCGATCAATATGGCATCAGTGGAGCCCAGTAATGATGGTTTAGGCAATGTGCTTCAAAATCTGATGCAATTGGAACACGCTGAGCGATTCAAGCTGCCTACGAAAACCTCTGTAGACTTTTCGCATTGTCGAGATCGAGTTGACATAACGGATGCGGGAATGGCACAACTAGAGAAAGCGTTACTTGCGTTGGGAAGAGATCGATCTGCTCGGAATAAAAAGCGGGCAAAGCACGTGCCGGCACTTGAGCTTCTTTTGTGGGAGGTTCGCCCCTATTCGCTATGATGTCATAATTGTGACCAAGTATCTTTTCATAGGTCCGAAACCAGGCAGCAAACTGGATCAATTTGCTTCGGAAGAAAACAGTTGGGAAGAAGTCGACCGGTCAGCTTCCAGTGCCGGATCTGGAACAATTCAAGAATATCAGTCAGCGATATCAATCCAGTATGATGGACTTCAATCGACACACCACCGATGGGAAATCGTACAACTGGGCGACCAATTTAGTGAACAGCAGCCAATTCAATAGTGGGAATTTGCTCAAAGCATCTGATCAGCGACACAGATTCGGAAAAAGAAGACTTGGCAACTCGAAGCAGCGTCTACGGCAAGAATTCGATTCGATCCAATTGTACCTGATCCAACACCATCACCATCAGGCTTCATTACTCTCTGTGGCATTCTCAAATGATAATTATCTCATGCTACTTGATTATCTATAACTTATAGAGCATTGTGATGCTACTTCCAACTGACCCAATGTCAGTAACCTTACAATGTAGATTTTGGTTTATTTGAGCGGAATACATGCGCCTAAAGTGCAGCCATTTGAAAACTGCGATAGATTAAAGAAATCAAATGCTATGTCCTACATTTTTGACTGTTCTGATGGTGTTAAAGTGCTATGTAGAAATATCAGAGTTTCATAGGGTAAATCTAAATGAAATAGGTATAGATTGGCTATTAATCACGCACGATTCGGTGTGATTTAGCAATGGAGCTCGACGCGTTTTCAAATATGAAAGTCTGTTGTCTAAAGCTGCTTTTGGCAGATTGTGAGAATCAATTTTCACCGATCGATGTGTTTTTATTCAGGTAAAAGAACTGCAGGCAGCTCTGAAGAAGCGCAATTTGGATCGTAGAGGCAATAAGGTCGGTAGTGTTTCATTCGCGAATGCATAATCAATCGAATGCTTTGCAGGCTGTGCTCGCAGAACGACTAAGAAAACATGCTCAAAATGATTCTCCTGACGAAAAAGAAAATCAGGCCGTGCAACACAACAATCTCAACGAATCGACGTCACAGGATCTCGAAAACTCTGTAAAGCATTGGCTCAATTCGAGGATCACAAAATATTTACTGATTTGATTCTTTTGTAGGAGGAAGCACAAGTCGAGGAAGTGAAAGAGAACGTTTCTTCTACCGACAATGATCAGCATGAAGGGAATGAGCTAGAGACATCTGAACGTAATGATAGCTTTGATGGTGTTGGAGCTGCAGGTATACAGGCGTCATCAACCGTTTCTATTGATGTCTTCGATGCTAGCCAAAAGGCGAGAAGTGAAGACAGCATGAGTCCGAAATGCGAGCTTTCTAATTCCTCAGATGTGTCAAAATTGAAAACTTTTGACGATCAAAAGTCTTTTATGAGTGAAGCTGCTTCCGAGTCATTTGAACGAAATAAAGTAGAATCAGAAAAGTCTACCGAAAAATCGTCTCAGGTAAGCCTCTTAGTTTTTGTGCATGTGATGCTGTGGCAAATGTATGCTTTGTTCAGGAGAATACTCGGCGCTCACCATCGCAAAATCCGACAGAAGAAGACCGTTCGAATCACCAAACTGCATCGTAAGCCTGGTGTCATCAAAGTGCCTTATCGTCTAGCTTAACACTAATTCTCAGGGATGAAGTTGCAACGTGCACACTTCGAGTCGACAATTTTCGTCGTCCTTTCACACTCAAGTCAGCAAAGGTGAGAAAATAAAACAGCTGATCAAAATCGCATTCTCAACGCCAACGTACAGTCTTTGGTTCAAGAATTTGAGAACTATGTCGAAGACGGATTTTGGATGGATAAGATCAAAACGCATTGTTATGTGACTTATGCGTCGTGCGATGTGGTAATTCATCGAACTGTAGCGTATGGTCGGCGAACTAATCTAAGTTTTATGTAGGCGGAAAGAACCCGAGATTATTTAGACGCTAAAGTTTGGCCTCCCGAAAATGGAGTCGCACTCAAGGCTAGCTTCTCATCGCAAACGGCAGCTGAGGTACTTTGATGAATCATTGGAATATCAACTCGAGGGAAATCTCACTGTGTTGTGGTGATTGATAGATTGCGTCTGGGCTAACCAAATCGGAAGTGACACCAAGGGCGAACACCATCGATAGGGCGCATACAATCAGAAAGGATTCATTTTTTGATAGAAGAAGAGGTGACTTATATGGCTTTCGTGGTTAATCAAAACTTGTAAATATTCTGTCCACAGAGCCTCTGGCGTTGGACACGTTGTTCATGAAGACCGAAACAAAACCAGTTCTTTATTATCTACCTGCAAAATCTCAGCAAGGACGTCGTCAAGAAGATGCATCGTCCAATGCACACAAGGAAAGGCATGCGAAAAAGCGTCCATTTTCAGGAAGTTATTCTCGTTCACATGCGCCTAAAATGCGTCGGTCAAGGCTTCCACGCTGGTGATATAAACTGTAATACACGCCAATCGACTAAATTCGATATCTCCGCTTCTGCACACACAAGCGACACATCTCCATGCGGACGGTGTAGAGCTGCACTGCTTCTTCACATCATCCTGGTCCGCAGACTGGAAGCACATGACCTTCCGTTGTTTCTGAAAAGGTATTTATAGTCTGTTTTGCCGAGGATGCAGCTCCAGGTGGAAGTTGACGGCTCGCAATACGTAATTCCCTGCGGTGGAGGTACGCAAACCTTCAAATGGTTGGGACTTGCTGTGGCACAACGACACGCTCAAGCACTTTATCATGGTCGATACCGAACACGGAATTGTTCGACTCAACAAGGCTTCTACCTCCCGCTTCTTGTTTGTGCAGCAGTGCGTATTCTTTTGTATCACCAGAGAGTTTCTCAGTGCGTTGTCCAGAAAACCGGCAAAGTTCTTGCTCCCAGCCTTCGTATCGCCGATACTTGCCAGGATGGAGACCGAATCACAGTCAAGCTTCAGGTTCTACATCGAGTAAGCTTCATGACAGTTGCTCATCCTTACTTTAGGAAGAAATACTCGTCGACGAAATTGGGTCTCCGAAGTTGACTCCATGGACCATAGCTGCATTCTATCACAACTGTATTGAGGCTGGGCCGTCCCTGAGTCATGATACTGCACCCACCTCGAGTCCTTTAAGGAGGTCGGCGATGCCGGAAAAGACTGACAATGATCCCATGAGCGCATACACGCAATCCGAGGTAGCAATACAGGGACTCAGTGGTCGATTGCAATCTGCTGCTGGGGTAGAAGCTGTATTTTTGCATGAATGGCGACGTATCCAAATAGATGAGATCCTTGAGAAAGCAGGTGTCGCGCCGGATTCGAGTGTATCGTCCAAGAACACCAGCACTTCTGCTAAAGCTGAAAATATGGCCAAAGCCAAAGAAAAGGAGAAATTACAATCTCTTCTATCCCAGCACTTTGCTTTGTTGAACGCAGCGTATATGCATTACGCACTGGGATGCAATGAGTCATTTTACGGGATGAATGGATTCGAGTTTGCTCATTTCGTGCATGAGTGCCAGATTTGCGATCTCGAAAAAGACCTAGACAAACTCCAATATTTAATTGGGGTCACTTTAACGAAATCTGATGATTACGGCTCCATTCGCGATCGTGCAAAGCTGTCTCGGGTAGGCTTCCTGCATGTTTTGCTTCGACTGCTACTTCGAGACTATTCCAAATTGCACACTTCTGCCTCGACCAGTGCGAATGAAAGCCCAGCAATCTCAGTGGTCACGTACCTGGAGACTAAACTGACAAACCAGGTTCTTCCTACAATCAAACGGCTTACCTCAGGCTCATTCCGAGACTACACCCATCAAAAGGTACGCATTGCTGAGTCAACATCACGCATAAAGCTATTCCCCGTTTGCCAGAGTATTGTAGCTCATTTCTTACATGCTCGACCAACTTTGACACTTTTATTCGACCGGATGGCACTCCATAATCCTCAACCTGAATCTCAATGCTCCCCTCACTCGACTATGTCGAATCATCCGGTCACTTGGCCACGTCTTCCGACAGCAGCACAGATCAAGCAGCTACTTTACGACGCTGGTTTATTTTGCGATGGAGACCCGAGCATCCATGACCAAGTGTACGCGGAGGTACGATAAGCTCCATCATCTCCAGCATTCTGTAGCACTTTGACTTTGCTGCAGAGTATCAAGCAGTGCGTAACTAGCGTGGAAAACAAGAATTTGGGCGACCAAACGCTGGTATACGTGGAATTTATTGAAGTTATCATGAGCACGGCTTTGAAAATGTTGACCGACCAGCGTGATTTTCCACCCAAAGAGACGATCAAATTGGCTTTGCAAACAATCTGTCGTGTCCAAATGCGGTAAATAGATTTCCAGATACACCAGTGGGAATGATTTATACAATATGTAATTGCGTCGTGATTCGAGCTTTTATCAACTTCTAGGAATGCATTGCTTTAGGCATTCGAACCACGCTCTCGTTGAATCGACAGAGTCTGCAATCAGAAGTAGCTTTTTTCGATTTGCAAATGTAACGAGGATCCCAAATTCCTGATCACGAGATGCGGTTATATCCACGACCATACCGATGGGTGATAATTGATGGTTTACATCATCAGCACATCCGACGATTCCTTGCTCCAGAACATAGAATCGACGATGTTGCTCAGGTTCTCTACCAGGTTCCGATAAGGAGAGCCACCCTGCATATATAATTGACTCATTGTGGCGCTTTCTTGTCGCGATATACCGCTTTAGCTGAGCTTGAGAGTAGTCTTGTGAGGCAGCATCCGTCAATATCTTACGCCAATGGCTAGCGCTCTGATATGATTCAAGATACACGCGCCAGATACGCCCACTTTGCAATTTGATGCGTAATCCATGAAGCTTGTCGTCCCAATTAGACACTGAAATTACTTTTTCGCAATGCGATAATCGCGAAGTTGAGTCACGAGCATATCCTATCTCGCCTCCATGCAAGGTAAAATATTGAAGCTTCCATTGTCGAAGTATTCCGACTTGTTTGTACATCCACCCGGAATAGTTCGGGCAAAACGAATCGATAAACGAGCTTCGGATAGAAGTGATTCCTCCAGGATGTACTGAGCGATCTAATGAGGAAATTGCCGCTGATATCGCTGTATACCATAACATGTAATCATCGTAAGATTCTGCCTGAACCAGCACAGACACATTTTCAAGCTCAATGCCTAATCCAAAATCAAATCCCTCCGCTATTGTAATCCCGGTGACGTACCCAGAACATTCTTCATCGATCGCTCCATCTGAAAGCGAAGATAGACTTG
Source organism: Albugo laibachii (assembly GCA_902706625.1). Lineage (NCBI taxonomy): Eukaryota > Oomycota > Peronosporomycetes > Albuginales > Albuginaceae > Albugo > Albugo laibachii. The sequence continues at coordinate 155,032 of CACSLJ010000007.1, read as the reverse complement.
CCGACTTGGCACGTTGAAGACTCGCCGGTTCTGCGTCCTGAGGAAGCTCCCGACAAGATAAATAGCCATCGCCTTGTCTGATGTGAAAAATGCATTTTTTCCATTGATGCGAGCGTTTTGTGATTGTTTTAGACGGACTGTATCGATTCAGTATCCCTTCATGACTTTTGTTCGAATTACGAAAAGAGTACGCTGTGGTTGTGTCGGATGCGGCAATTCGTTTTTCTCGATCCATAGCTTCCTCAATTGCTTTCAACCACTTTTGTACCTGTCCTCCAGATTTGCAACAAGCGTTTAGTGTAAAGGTCCCGGCTTCAAATACAAGCCCATGAGTCTCTTGATCCCATGTTTTGATGCATTTGAGCATTCCAATAGCCTCGGGTGTGTGTCCAGGTTTCTTGCTGTATCGTAATTCCAGACCCGACAAAACAACATAATACTGCTTCCAGCGAGAACGACTCGAGCCAATTGCAATTGTAAGCCAGCCAGAGCATGGTACGATCCCATTTTGTGCACGTTGAGTATTGAAAGACGAAAATCTTCTCCGGGACGATCCCACAGCCTTCAAGCTATTCGAGTCGGTATTCACACTCGCGTGGGACCTTAGAAGCGGTGGTAAAGGCTGAGGAAGCGATTGTCGTAAGAGCTTGTTATCGCCGAGTGAATTATTATTACAGTCTTCCGAGACAAAGTCTCGGGTGCGGAGGTCTTCGATTGTGCAAGGCACAGTGCATCTTCGATTCGCGCTTCGCGCTTTGGCTCCTGATGGCAAAATGGCGACATAATTCCCAGTTTGTACCGGAATACTGATAAGTGTAGGGTCCATCAAATTGTCAGAATATGAGTTCTTGGAAGCATTTTTGTCAAAAGGAATGATCAAACCCTCTGAACGCATCGACTTTCTTTCTTTCTCATTCCGTAACTCCTCATTCTTCAAGGTCGCGTCGTCATAATCTTCACGTAAAGCCGCATTGTCAAACACATTCATTCTTTCTGGGAAATTTGAAGTTGGTTGCGAGAATGAAGGTTTACGCTCCAGCGAGGAAGTTGAAGTTGAAGCGGACACAGAACAAGGAGAAATGGTCGAATTGCGCGCGCAAGAAGCATCTGCATCCTGACGCTCGTGCGGTATTTGTGTAAAAATATTCATTTTGGTGGCTTCCTTACGTGTACGTATTACAGCGTATGAAGCAATATCGTTCGACTACGTCTGCGCTTAAGTAACGTAGTATCAAAGTGAGTATTTGTTTGCGTGATGTTCGATTGCTGACTCTTGTCGTTCTTTTTTATGTGGCACGCTGCACTAGGATGCGATTCACAGAGTATGGTCAGTAAAAACTCTTATACACCTTGTTTCATGCGTAGAGTCTATCGCAATTTACTCTCATTGGTTTTGGTGGAGGAAAGGCAAGATAAGAGGTTAAGGGGACGCAGGAGAGGCGCTGGAAGGTCAGCGTGAGTGGAGTGAACCCACCATATTCGGTTTGACAGAATATAATGTTCTATATTTTTACAAATGCTTTTCTTTGGAGGCTTCGAATCCTGACTAGATGTACCAAAGTCGTTCAGCGCTGACATGGTCGGATACACAATGTCAGAGGATTATATTCTGGCTCAGAAAGACAAAAAGAGTCATTAATCCAGTACAAAATAATTCACTTCGATGACGCCAAGAAATTCTCTTTAAAAGAATATAAAAGAACTGATTCCTCTGTTAGAGTGTCAGCGACTTTTGATTATTATAGTGGAGTTTGTGACACAATATATCAATTTCGCATATGGTTCCATTCTCTCTACTTCAGACGTGACACAAAACGTTCTTTGCATGAAATTTGCTGAACTTACCCGGTGTATACCTAAAATGTCACACACAATACATGGCCGCTGTGCTCTTCACTGAAAATCCTAGATTAGCGTTAAAAGTAGGAACGGTATCGATGGCGCATGTTCCGGATGACATAATTTGCAAGAACGATGTCTTTGACATCGATTTTCACCCCAATCAAGACATCATCGGTGTTGCTTGCATAACTGGTGCAGTCCAAATGTACGCACCATCCACTACGCTCCATACATAATCATAACTCATCTTCAATAGAGTTCGGTATGCAGCAACAGGGAATCAGGAAATGCTTCATTTAGAGTATCATCAGGATGCGTGCAGAGCCATTAAATTTGACAGCTCTGGTCAAGGTTGGGATCTTCCTTGTGTACTTTCACATTGAATTTGAGCATTAATGGTCCCACGAACAGTGCTACTCAGTGCTTCCAGTGATCGCTCTATTCGAGCATTCGATACCAATGGAAGTGCGATATGGGCAGAACTGCGAGCTCACGAGTAAGTTGCCGAATCCCTAGCTGCTGAAAATAGAGACTAATGGGATTTCAGTGCTCCAATCAATCGCCTAGAAGAAGTTGGACGTAATATATTTGCGAGTGGCGATGACGCTGGATGCATCAAGGTTCGCTATAGTAATGATAGTAATCTTCGAATCTCATGTTGGGCGATAGCTTTGGGATATGCGGCAGCATCGCCGAATTGTAGAGTGGAAAGAACACACGGTTCGATGCCTCCTTCTCCGTGGAGTGAAAACTTTGAATTACACTCCGATAGGATTACATCTCCAACTTCGCATGCAATGATGCGCAGGATCACATCTTGGCGACAAGGTTCATTTGATCTTCAATGAATGAATATTTGGAGATTGAATAGGTCGCTTTGTAGTGGTGATGGACGTTTGTCGGCTTATGATTTGAGAAAACATACATTGGCAGGGAAAAGCGATGAGCTGGAGGACGAATTACTATCAGTTTGTATCATTAAAAATGGAAGAAAAGTTGTCTGTGGATCACAAGATGGCGTTTTGGTGATATTTTCATGGGATACATGGGGAGATATGTCCGATCGATTCCCAGGACATCCCGACTCGGTGGAAACAATGCTCAAGGTCGACGAAGATACGATTCTCACGGGATCATGTGATGGAATCATACGGTTAGTCAGTCGCACTTGAGTTTTTATATTGATGTACTCTGCTCGTGATAGAATCGTGCAGATATTCCCAAACAAATTGCTTGGGTTGCTTGGTGATCATGAAGACTTTCCGGTGGAAGTCATAAAGCTTTCACCGAATAAACAATTGCTTGGCAGTGTATCTCACGTGAATAAAGTTCATTTTTGGGACACTACATTTCTATTCGAAGACGACCCACAAAATGAGGATGCAGGAGACTCTATGAGTGATGACGATGCCAGCGATACTAATGTCCAACCTGAAGGTTTGCACAACCGACAAGAAATGAAGAACGCCAACGAGGTTTTCTTCTCGGATCTTTAGACAACCATAACTCTCCCTCAGGAGCTGCAATGCACACTAGTTTTTATACGGAACGCCATGCTCCGACTAATAAATGCATAATAGATCATCAGTTAAGTTCCAGCAACGTTTTCATAGCAGTAAATGCCTCTTGGCTTGTGTACCAGCGACCTGACAATTGGGCATAAAAATAGCGGCCTTATCTGCGCTTTAGCTAAATTAAGAAGGACGTGATTCTTACGAAGAGGTAGCCACAGCAATGAGGAAATATGAATCTTATAATCAATGTATCTCAGGTGCCGGCATACTGCTGACGGCTCGATCACTTTGTAAAATCACTGATTGAGGACAATGGATCGACATTTCCCTACCTTCCCCATGCCAGCTCCGACCGACTTTTTCTACAAGGGCAGCCCTAAATCGAGCTCAATTCCAGTACCAAGCTTACCTCGATCATTTGTGAAGCCTGGTAAAGCAGCACTTACTCCGAGTGACAGAGCCTTGCGTCGAATACGCATCAAGGAGGCTTCAGTAGAGCCGGGCGATATCAGCTTGTTAGCTACCGCGCGTGTTTCCAAGTGCCCAGATTCGAAAGCGATGCTGTTCAGAGCGGCGAAAAATCATTATCTACTTCGATTTTTAAACGAGCGTGAGGTCGCAGAAATGATCAATGTTATGATGTTCACAACGGTCCAGCCTGGGCAGAATATCATCACACAGGGATCACCGGGCCGCTGTTTTTATATACTGGAAAGTGGGCAATGCGAAATTTTCATCAATGACGAGCGTATTGGCTGGTACGAAAATGGGGATGCCTTTGGAGAGCTTGCACTGTTATACAACTGCCCTCGTGCAGCTACGATTCGCTCTGTAAACTTGTGCGTTCTCTGGTCCGTAGATCGCACAATGTTCCGAAAAATTATTGCTACAACATCGGCTGAAGCACAAAATGCTCGGTACAATTTTCTGAAGAATGTCGATCTATTCAAGGCGCTCAATAACGACCAGCTTCATCTTGTTGCTTCCGCTTTGCGATTGCACAGCTTTCAAGATGGAGAGTACATTCTCCGGCAGGGTGAAGAAGGCGATACATTTTACATTATTATACAAGGTGAAGTCTGCTGCACAGCAAGGGGAACGGGTGCTGACGATAAAGAAAAGCAGCTCATGATTCTCCAGCCTGGGTCCTATTTTGGTGAAATGGCTCTGATGCTGAATGAACCTCGTCAGGCCAACTGCATCGCAATAAGTGAGGTCAAATGCTACGCCATGGATCGTACCCAATTCACGACCTTATTGGGACCTCTACATGCCTTGATTGACCGGCAAATGCGTATTCGGGTACTTCGGAGTGTACCTCTGCTTTCTTCTCTCAAGGAGGATGAGCTAGACCTTCTTGCTCACAATTTGAATGTGATTGTATTCGAAGACAAGGATGTTATCATCGTTGAAGGTGATGACGCTGATACGTTTTACATGATTTCTGATGGAGTTGTCAGCATTCAGAAAGGAGATACAGAGATTTACAAGCTACAATCCGGCGAGTTTTTTGGAGAGCGTTCTCTTTTCTCCAATGAGCCCCGTTCTGCAACCTGTATCGCTGTCGGGAGAGTAGAATGTCTTACATTGAATCGCGATGCTTTCGAGCAAATGTTGGGTCAATTGGAGCATATCATGCAACGCGAAATGAGAAGACAACAGCAGATGGAGGCATTCGCTTTTATTGGAAGCAAGCAAGCCCATGGTACGAGTGTTTTGTCGGGAAACAAGAGGAAGTGTTTGGAACTTAATGAATTGGAAAAGATCCGCATCATTGGTACGGGAACCTTTGGGCGTGTCTATCTCGTAAATCATCCCTTAACAAACCAGGCATTTGCACTTAAATGTATGCAAAAAGTGAATGTTGTCTCGAGCCAGCAGGAACGGAGCGTTCTGAACGAGAAATGCATAGTATCTGAGTGTGATCACCCGTTCATCTTGAAACTCGTTGAGACATTCAGCGATAAAGATCAGCTCTACATGTTGTTCAAACTTGTTCCTGGGGGAGAATTATGGTCACTTCTCTATCAGAATCCTCCGAAATTGTCGCCGAAAGGACCTTGTGGGGCATTTCAAATATCTACTGCGAGGTTTTACGCAGCGACTGTCATTGAGATTCTGCGGTACCTCCAAGAAAAAAACATTGCCTATAGGGATCTGAAACCGGAGAATCTGGTTCTGGACGAAATGGGCTATATCAAACTGGTCGATTTCGGATTTGCAAAGCGTATACCATATACTAAAGATGGCTTCATTCATCAGAGATCATTCACATTATGCGGTACACCCGAATATTTAGCACCCGAACTGGTGCTCAACAAAGGACATGGCAAAGCTGTTGACCATTGGGCTCTCGGATGTCTTTTATACGAATTGATTATTGGACGGACTCCATTTCACCACAAATCGCAGAGTAAAATGTTTGAGAAAATTCTTCAAGGGCGCGACTTCGTCAGCTTTCCACCCAATTTCGATGAAGATGCGAAAGATCTTGTGCTTGGGCTTCTAGAGCCGAATCCAGGACTACGGCTGGGATCGTTGGCTGGTGGAATGCAAGATGTGATACGGCATCCATTTTTCGCAGGCTTTGATTGGAATTCACTTGTGAATAAAACGATGGTTGCGCCATACATACCAGAGGTGAAAGATTCTTTGGACGTTCACAATTTCGACATTTACCCCGACGATGGAGAAATCCTCTCATACACTGGACCAAATGATTTATTTGACGAGTTTTAGATTATTCAGTGATAATTCATAAAGCAGATAGAGTTTATTTACATCCGTCCCGTTCTCGTTTCTATCTCAGAAGGCACTCCAATTAACGTGTGAATGGCGACTAAACAAGCATGGTCGTCTCGCCTGTGCGACTTAGACGTGAAAGATTATTCGGTTGCTGGAAACTCTCAAAATGATTTACGTACGTCCATTGAGAATCTGAAGCGCATTATACACCTGCTGCGTGTACAGAAGAAGCAAAACAAGTCGAGCGATGCTGACCTTACGGACAGGTTTGAACAGATCGCATGGTTTGGCACGCTAGGCACACAACTCGATGAAGAAGCTCAAAAGCTGGTACGCAGCCTTCGATCTGGATTCACAGAGGGATGCATTCCATTTGATCAACTAACACCCACCCGATGGAATGCGTTGCAAATATTACGAGCTACAGGGAACGAGCTTTTACAATGTTACGAATACCGGGCCGCAACACTATTCTTTTACGATCCGATTCATGGGCATCTTATCCAAAGTACTGAGATGCTTGATCTCAAAACCGCAAAACTTTCCTCAATTGACATTATGGGGATAGAGCTTTATATCGACGCAATTTACAAATCCGCGTTTTGTCGATTTCGCGATGCTATTCCTTCTGATCGAGTCATTCGCCAGATAAACACTTACGACACATTATATGAAGCTATCAAATTGTCCCGCAAAGGACTAGAAGTAGCTGTGAATGCATCCCAATCTCACACAAATTTGGTACCGAATAAGAGTCTAAAGCACCAATTCGCTTGGCTGGTGATGAACGGTATCAATTGGATAGTTTACATGGTCAAAAAGCTTCAAAGCTGCTCGCGTAGCAGATTTAGCATAGTGGACACAGTTGAAGCACATTCCACAGAAGTATACAGCGAGCGAGTCCTGGTGCCATTTCTTACTTATTGTCTGCTTTGCATGGACTCTCAGCTCATGTTGTCAACCGTCCACTTTTTAAAGTATCGCATGCATCTCTATCAGCTTATTCTGGACATGTACGTACGTCTATCTCAGAAATCTTCCACTTTGAGTCAAATGAAGAATTATCTCGTAGCGGCATCAGCGTGCGTCGGTCGAGCAGAGAGTGGCATCAAACGCCTCCGAAAAGTGGAAGAGTATGAATTACCGCTTCCGAGCAACGTTGAAAGCTGTTTGAAATATGCCGAGTCGATCGTACGATTCCAAATTGCGCGAGTCCAAAGCGCTGAAGTCGGATTCGCAGAAGCTTCTGCTAGACTGGGAAAGAAAATAGCTACAGAAAAATTGACAAAAGCCGAAATGATCGACATTTTCAATTGGGCTTTCACGGAAGAAATATTGGAAAAAGCGCTGTCTGTCGACAGCGAGAAGATCATTGTGCTCATCGATTACTTTTGTAAAGTGAATCTGGAGTATCTTGAGATTGAATCGTGCAAGCAACGGCACAAAGCCTTGGTTTCGTATCTGTACAAACTCCTCGATCCTTTTCTCAAAACATTCATGGAGAAGGTGGATGAAGATCCAAAAATTGCAGACCGAAAAGAAGCCGAACGTGAACTATCACTCACGTTGCCATTTGTGTCACACTTATCGATTTTGGGACACTTTCATACGGGAGGCATGCTGACAGAGCTAGAAACGTTGCTTGAAATAATTTCTGCACGCCAAAGCATGTTACTTATCGATCCTACGAAAGATAGACTCGCTAGGAGAGTACAACAGGAAATAAAGATGTACGTATCGCTCAATCAGTTTGAGCGAAAGCTTTCGCAATTGGAATTGACTCACGAATCGATCAAACTCGATGATTTTGAGCTTATTCTGGAGCAGATTCGTGACGTCTGTATGGCAATCACTGCTTGCATCAAGCTCGAGACCAGAGAACGATGTCAGTTCAAATGCGATGATATCCCTCCACATCTAAAAGAATGCCTCATCGACACAGTCTTGAGTTTGTGGAAGAGATTTGAAGTTTCGATCTGCACAATGTCCAAAATAGCCCCCATAAATCAAACTTTTAGCCTCAAGGAAGTCAAAAACTATGAAATTGGAAGCGATTTACTCTTGGCAATTCATCAGGTCTTGCTGGCAGTAGATTTTGACGACGTGGCCTTTCAGGCATCTATAACGCTGCGGCTAGCTAGCATTCTACATAATCAAGAAAAGTATACAGATGCTACAGATTTATTGAGAAGGATGATCGAGAAGATTGGGTCAGAACGTGGTCGAATAATCATTCATACGTATCAACGTGATAAAGAATCTCAAGTTAATGCTCAATCGGGTCCTTCAGATTCATTTGAAGGAGAGGTTGGGAGCCCTTTGGGCTGCACGTACGATTCTCTGGTTTCTAGTGAATACGATCTATATGCGCTCCTGTTTCGTGCGGAATTGAACAGAAATTCGTCTTTGCATAGAAGCGATAATTCTGAAAGTACGACAAAACGGTGCCTAAAAGCAGAATTTCGTCGCAATGGCTATCTCTTACACTCGTATCACCTGCAAAAACTTTGCAGATTATGTGCAAACGAGACGCTGAGATCTGCTCCTTACCAGAGCATCCTGGATTCCGCATCCAAACTGATCAATGATATTCATCTGAATCTAGAATCAATAGAGAAACAAGAAGAAAAATCTAGAGAAAGCTCACGGCCTACTTTGGACACTGGAAGCTCGAAAAATTGTGAGCGGTCTAAGTCGCTCAGTGAAAACAATAACCTTCTTCCTCCAAAAATCCTATGTCGAAGTGCCACTGCTGTTATTGTGCGGTATCAGCCCAATTGTGAGGCCAATAAGATGGAAGACATGCAACGCTGTGGAGAACACTTACCGTCTTATTACATGCTTTATGGAAATGTCGCAAAAGCAGGAACGCAATTGTCGATTGCCAGCAAAAATTTACCTGGAACTGGAATAAGGCTACCGAGTCGCACTATATGCTCGACAGAAGTACAAGTCTCAGGTCTTGAGCCGAACGAGAAATATAATTTTGCATTTGCAGCTTTCGATGACAAGAATCAGATTTTATTTGGAGGTATCGGAAAATCGATTTCGGTCGTGGCTTTAAATCCAATTCCGATGGTCATCTTGAAGAACGACCTGGCAAAAACATGCGCCGGTCTGTATCGGCAAATTCCCAGAAATAATAGTGATACGTTTGAGACCTTGATCAAAGCGCTACATGCAAGTAGTTCGCGTGCTGCTGAAGCTGTTTATGAAAGCATTACAACAGGAAGTGTAGATGATGAAGAAACAGACCCTCAGGGTCGTCAAGCATCAATATGGATACGGAACCCTTTCAACCAACGACGATTGAACCATACTTTAGTACCACAATTTTCGGCTAAGGCGTTGAAGTCTTGTGTGTCGAGCATACTGTTATTATGCGAGAGGACTCGGGGCCATATTTCTTTGGATCTGTCCGCCCTAAATCGATATCCACTCCTTTTGATCGCATTGGAGAAGGCCAGGAAATCTCTACTTGGAACTGAGTGCGCCCTCATGTGTGCCGATAACGTGAATGCAAAGAGCCTACTCTTTCATTCGTACCGCTTTCTACTACCCTGGCTCGATCTCACTAAGTCTACCAAGATGAGTCCCAACGTTTTTTGCATCAAGTCTTGGATTTTTGAAGCTATTGTGGCGATTTTTGAGTCGTCCTTGCTAATAGTCGATAACTGTGGAGATCAGGAAGAAGATCTACTAGCGATGGCAGCATGCACGGCCTTTGAGATCGTGAAGATCTTGGCTTTAAATTCCAGCAGTTTGGACACCACCCTAAAGCTGCTGGGAGGTATGCGAGATAAGAAAGCCAGGAAAAACTGCAAAGAAGCGACATGTTTTTACGAAATTTTATCATTGATAGAGCTTGCTACATCATTCACTTTTGAAACTACAACTCCAACGTCGCTTACTCCAACTGCGGCTCCAAAACAGAACATGACCAAATCACTTTCGCAGTCTCAAGACCCCAGTACTATTGAGCATTTTGACTCGATTGAAGAGTGCACTGAGAAGTGTAGAAATTCGAATATCACTTTCCAAACTGTAACCAGTAAACTTTTATCCGATGGAACTTCCTTCAAGCTCGATAGAGCGTGCAAATTGTGTCACATTGCCCTTCAGCGTGAGGTTGAGATTGATAACCAGGGAGTTCCTTTCAGCACAACAATTCTGGCAAGGATCTCGGCAAACATGAGGCTTCAAATGAAGACGAAGGCGAGTATGCAACTGAGACAGTTTATCAATTCACTTGGTCAACGTGGTACAGAGCTCACTTCCGCACAAGAAGATGGACCCGAAGATCAGAGTGAAGTTCCAGAATCTGAATTCCATTCCGGGTCGCAAGCGGATGATCAATTTCTTGCTCGCTGGAGTGGAGAGTATTTTTTCTTACATGTTATCCGACTCTATCGTATCTGTATACGTGCCCATCAGCAAAAAAATTCGGAAGCAGGAAATCTGCATCGACGGGAAGTAAACAATTCGTGGCCACTTCGTGATTGTTTTGAACGATCCTTATCAGAGGCTGTTTCGAAGCACGAATACATATTAGCGGAAGAGGACCAGGCTTTAGAGGACATCATCGAAACGATATCGCTGTGCTCACGTTGCTTCGTGTATGCCGAGGCATGGGGATGTGTCCAAGTCTCTATAGAGTATTTATGGAATACGATATATATCAGCTGGGCTTGTCCTGAGATTTCTGCTTGGTCCGATAATGTACAGAAGAATTTGGTGCACTGTATCAATACCTTAATAAGGCTGATAGAATCTGCAGGTGAGGAAACAGCAGTAGAAATCACGCCGTCCTTGTCATGGATATCAGAAATGATAACCTTCACTTTGAATTCTCTCACCAAGCACCGATCTTGGCATCATATGATCTCAGTAGGTAGAAGATATCACGAGGCACTTATATCAGCGTCTTTGATAAAGGGTCCTTGCGGTGGTTCCTTCAGCATGGCTGCATCAAAATTTGGAGAGAAATGGTCAAGTCGTCTTGTTGTCGTACAGAGTCATTATATTAGCGCACAAAGCGCTCGGAAAAATGCTCGTGAAGGTGTCATTTCAGGTATGGATGATATGATCGAAACTGAAAGCGATGCTTTAGCAGGCAGCTTGCATCCTTCGATACTAGGGGATACAGTAGACTTGGAATCACTCCGATTAGAACTTAAATCAATTCAGGGATGGTCAAACAAAGTGAATACTAGCAAAAGCGAGTGCCAGTGTGCCATGGAAGATTGTCAGAGGCTGCGGAAAGAAATCTTATTTCTCAACAGACCAAGCCATTCAAAAATGGCGAAGATATTGATCGCTTATGAGCGGTGTCTCAAGCTTTGCTGCGAGAAATTGGAGAAAGCAATATTAGCTCGAGGATTTTGTGAACTTGGAGACTTGCAGTGGGACTTTCAACAAAAGCAAGCGGCAGCTGAAAGTTGGCAAGATGGTATCGATTACATTTTTGAATTGATCAATGTATTGGACTCGTGGCCCAAAAGTCTCGGTGAAATTGAAAGCATCGATGTTGACTCGACACTAATGTGTCAAATTATTCAAGTAAACGGAAATCAAACCGACTCTCACGCTGAACGTGCGTGGCTTGCCCTTCACGCCATCGTTTTGGTCGGTCGACTTGTATTAACTCAATCGTCAGCAAACTTGATGCTGAAGCATTCACGTTTCGGAGCTCACTTAGTTCGACTTGTTCTACCATATTTATGCGTGACACATCCAACTCGCGCTTTCTTATATGGGTCTTATAATATTGGAAGCTCGCAGGAATTGTGGCCTGGCCACCCGATTCTTTCTAGTGAAGAATCATGCGTCTCGCCTTTCTCACTCGTTCTATCAATTCTTTCGCTTGTATCTGTACTTCTTGCTTCCAGTGGTGGCGCAAGTAAGTACTCTCAAAACAACACCCTCGCAGTGACCGGATACATGACAACGACCCCACTCGAGACTGTAGCTTTGCCATCCATCACGCTATATGAATCGATTGCAAGGATTCATGCACAAGATCTTTTACATTCAGTGAATGCGAAAAGATTGAGGGTGGAGGCCTTGACACTGGCAGGACGATTCGAGGAAGCCTTGACACAGTGGGGTGAAATAGAAGCACTAACAAAAACATCGGCATGGGCGTTCACTTCATCCTATACTCTGCAATCATTGCTTACTTGCTGGGCCAAACAGTCTCAGAACGTATTAGTAAACAAATTCCGTAATTTTTCCAAGACGCACCCTGCTGTGAACGACAACGGTATTTGTAAATTTGTTGCTTGGGTAGAAAGCATCGATTTGGCTGTTCTAAGAAGTCAACTTGACGCTCAATTAAACGACTGCGTATTCGTTTCATTATTGTTCACAACTTTGATAAGATTGCTTACAGCAATTACAACAGTGATTGTGGGTCTTCAAAATGTCGAAATCATCAACCTGACTTTTGGTGTCCAAACTGCGGTGGCTGTAGAGAATCTTGTATCAGTACTTCTTGAGAACATACAGGATCATAAGGGGCATAGATATTGCGTCACAAGTTGGAACGGAGCTGAATTTCTGGTTGTAGATCTGAAATCTTTGCAAATCCAGCTTGCGATCGCACAGCGAAAATGGAATGCCGCTCTTTCATTTTGTGATGATGCTCTAAATCGGGAGATCAAACGATCAGTTGAAGTAGATGGCAATTCGGACTCTGACCATGCTTCCCGATTGTCCTTCGAGTGGCGTGTGCCAACGTGGGCTTTCTACGTCCCTCATCACCAGAGGCTAGAAATTCATATAATGCGTATCTCGATATTGCTCCAAGATCGACATTACTATGACGTCGTGGTGGGAGCCAATACGCTGCTGAATACAAGCGAAATGAACGGCGCATGCGCTCACCTTGTAGTACAATTGGCATTCTTACAAATGCGAGCGTACTTGTGCCTTGGCGATTTGGAAGCTGCAAACAATAAAATTGAGTGGATATTCAGTCAGTGTCGGGTTCACTCCTTCGAACACTCCCTCTTATACGTTCATACGCTCAGAGCCTCCAATGAGGTCGATTTACTTCTTCTTAATCGAGTCGCTTATCCAACAGAAAAGGCCTTATTCGACCTGTACCGAAATTTGATGAAAAAACTCACTGAGGCGGAAGTGGTTGTTGACATGCTTTTGGAAGAAGTCGGATGGTGTGGGTTGAGCCAGACGACCGACCGCAATGTGAATATCTATCTGTCTGCAATTCCAACATTTGGATTAATCAAATTAGATATTGCCCATTTATTTCTGCACATCAATCCGTTCAGTGAACTAAAAGACTATGAAAAAATTCTCGTGAAAATCCAACAAGGACTAAAATCGATTGATGAAACAGTGCAGGACATGTCTTCTATCCGCATACGGCTCCTGCTATGCCAAGGGATGATTCAACGAAGATACAAATCATTGCAATTTTCCTGTGGCGACTCAACAGAGATCATTAGCGTCCTTAGAGAAGCCATTTCTTGCTGCATTCAGAGCGGTAATCACGACCGAGCTTTACTTCGAGCAGCTTCTATCGAGCTAGTCGCTCAATTTGTATATCAGTGGGAACATGACCCAGCTCATTCTGCATCATTCCAGGAAGTACATCGTTATATGGAGCTTGTTGGTATAATTGAAGATCAGGAAGACCTCCTTTCTAAAAGCAGCGAGCAACAGGACATAGTCATATTCGATAAATTCGAATCAATTCCCCCTCTTGTGATGGATGAACTCAGGCATTTCTCTATGTTCGAGCACGATGATCCAGCAATTGAAACACGATTGGAAGAAGCTCTTGATGGGCCAAAAAAAGAGGTGACCTCCACGCAGCTTACCAATTTACTCATTCGTTCCTATCGTCGTCGAGATACTTTTGCAGGCTCCTTCGCATATCATGATGCAGTCACAAAAGCGTTGCATCGCTTTTTACTGAAAAACTGTCCGGTGTATGCTGAGAATTGTTCACGTGACCGAAATGAAGCTCAAAGTAGCTCTAAAATACCTCTACTTTCGCTGTGTTGGGGTCAAACGCATCCCCACGCCATCAACAGTCACAGCTTGTACGTCATGACGTATGGAAGGGGCAAGCATTCTGATCCGGATGCAACGACCATGACGCATGACGAAGATGAGAAAAATCGCGAACGAAAGCACCTTAAGCATCTGATTTTTACGCGTCAGCAGCGAACGCTTCTCCAGGATCTTGGGCAGCATGCAAGAGCTCTCAGGCTTGAAGCAGAAGCGAGCTCAGATCATGAATCAGCTGCATACAGAAATGGATGGATCAAGCTTTTAAGTGACTTGCAAATTGTGTGCGGAAAGTCTCAGGAAGAGCGGGCTACATCAATCGATCGTATTGAGCAGAAGCTGAAGTCAGGAAATTTGGGCACACCGGAGGGTGAGATCAGGAACTGCTCTCTGCAAAGGCTTTCGTGGCTTGAAGTCTTCTTACAATGTGACCGTTCTGTGAGCTTGTGTGAAGACGAACCACTTTGCGAGTATCTTTGGCGCGTACTCTAAATGGACGAATAAAAACAAGAAGCCATTCAGCCGCTTTATTGGAGCATAGAATCAGATCGTATTGTTGACAACAATGCGAGTGAGTGTATTCGAATGGGTTACCAAATTTCTACTTCTATTCCGCGGATGCAATTTCGATGCGACTTCCTCGACGTATTTGACCCCATCCTATCAGACGCCAATGTTTTTCGATTCGACGACTAATCGCGATCTTTTCTCCTTCTTGTGTGCAAACTGGAACAGTCAGCAATATCTTTGCTAAATCTTGTTTCACTGCCAAGACTTTTCCTCCCGTTGCAGTAGAACCGATATTGACCATTAGTACTTCTGCCTTTGAGAGTTTCTGTACTTTGGACGCTTTACTTCCGTCCTGGGTTTTCACACCGAGAAGCCGCTTAAGTAGGTAAAAGTTGATTTCCAATTCGGTGAACACATCGGGTAGATTACCCTTTATGCCCAGTACTTGACCCACCAATCGATCAGAGCGTGTCAATGTGGGATCGATCAACGTCCCAACTCCGATCAATCCTCCGGGTACTGCATACTGTAGATCATTCTTTTCGGCAAACAGGGAGACAATGCGTGAGAAAATCGGTACACAGGTCACTTTACCGTCGTCATTCTTACTGACGATTCCAGGGCGTACTTCGATTTCGTCATTCACGCGCAGAACACCTTGTAGTATTGAGCCACCAGCAACTCCACCTTTCAGATTCTCAACATCTTCTCCAGGTTTGTTGACATCGAAAGAACGAATAACAATGAGTTTTGGTTTCGAAGTGAAATCACGTTTCGGAATGGGTATATTACGTACGATGTATTCACACACCACGTCAATGTTATACTTGAGAACCGCAGAAATTGGAATAATTGGAGCATCATGAGCAACCGTACCAGCCACAAATTTCTTGATCTGTTCATGTTGAGCAACAGCTACATCTTCCTTGATAAGATCAACTTTGTTTTGTAGAATGATAATATTCTGTAATCTCATAATTTCAATAGCAGCAAGATGCTCCGAGGTCTGTGGTTGAGGACATACTTCGTTTCCCGCGACAAGTAACAGAGCTGCATCCATAACAGCAGCTCCATTCAGCATTGTTGCCATTAGAATGTCGTGCCCTGGGCAATCAACAAATGAAACATGACGTTGTAGTACCCATTTCTTCTGATCCACTTCATCAACAAATGTGTCTGGTTTTGAGCTACCAAACGCGCGATAGCACCCAATCCCATTTTCATTCTCTTTTTTGTAGATCTTTGCATTCGCATAGCCCAACTTGATTGTAATATTACGTTCCAGTTCATTTTTAAAGCGAACTGTTTGTACACCCGAAATTGCTTTCACCACAGTCGATTTGCCATGTGCAACGTGCCCAATAGTTCCAATATTGATGGTCGCCTACCAGCAATCTCGTTAGTAAGTGCAGATCTGAAGTTGAGGTACAAACCTGTCGACTGATGACTTCTGGAGTAAGCGGAGTGAGCTGCTCTAGCTTGAGCTTGGACAAATCTTGTATGGCCAAGTGCGATGCGGTCATGATAATTACCAGGATAGGCTCTCGAACTGTAGATTGTATGGGTTGATGAGAAGTTTAAAAAACGAGTCGAGAAACCTTGAAATATGCACGGAATTGGGTCAAGATCGAGGCTTACTGTTCTTGTCCACAAGCCTTCTTTTACGAATGGCACAAAAACGGGAACCAAAAATATGGTACGGGTCTACCCGAAAACAGGCACATAATAATTGTAACGGTTGAGCCATCAAATGACAGCGACTTTTGTCATTCTATTCGACTGTGGATATCATGCCAAATGTACTCGAAACAATGTCACCCAATAATGTTTCCAAGAGTAAATCCATTTCTTTGAATACTATGGGGAGTCAGGAAGCAGCCAATCACTCGATTGTATTGCGGTATGTCGCTATCGTTCATCCACGACAAGGTCTCATGCGAGCTATTGCAGTTATCTGCATGGAATAAAGACCAATTTGAGGAATAATTTGTCTTTCCTTGACGATTCGACTTTGTGCTATCCTTGTGGCCACAATTTGGTCATTTATAATGTGGAGAATAAAGAGATGCAATTTATTCACAACAGTGATATAACAGGCGCCGAAGGGATCACATCATTCGCTGTGTCGATTGATAAAAGGTGCTTTTGTGCGTATCGATCAAGTCGTTATGCTCAAATTAATGTTTTGTATGCGTCAGGCTCATTGCCATCGCTGAGAAAGGATCTTTATCTGCTCAGATTCACATTTATGATGCTTCTACATTGAAAAGATGTAAGACAATAGCATTAACGGAATCAAGTGCTTGTATTTCGGTTGAATTCTCCCTTGACCGCAAGTATATAATAAGTCAAAGCACCGCTCCGGATTACAATCTTTCTCTATGGCTCTGGGAAAAGCTCAAGCTTGTTGCATCTATCAAGATGAACGCTTCCTCCGGCTGGTCCAACGGACAAAGTGTTCATACCGCAAGGATCTCTCCATCGGACGGAATGAATATTTGCGTTAGTGGTAACGGAAACATCAAATTTTTCAAATTAATTGACAATCAATTTCGCCCTCAAACGGCAACAATAAAGCGAGAAACACCCAAGTTTACATCCCATGCCTGGATAACCGAAGAGCGTATTGTCGCTTCTTCAGATACAGGAGATCTCTGGTATTTTGAGCAGAATGAAATACGTCAAATTATAAGCTCTTGTTTTGGTGAGGGTCATTATGCCAATTCGATCGTGGGGTACTCCAAAGGTTTTATATGCGCTGGGACTGAAGGCATTGTTTACTTGTTCGATCGTGTGGATGAGGGACGCGAGTACTACAGAAAAATGAAATCATTCAGGATTGATGCAAGTGTCAGTTCGATTTGTAGCATTGCAAAAAGTTCAAGTGAAGATGTATTGGTGTGTTGCCTTGATAATAATCAATTGTATTCTCTCGTGCTGTCCAGCACAGATATTCTGAAAGAAGACATGACAAGCTTTGATTTACTCTCAACGTCGAATCACTTCGCAGGCGCCTTTGGAAGCGACATCACAGGTTTGGATACATGCATTCGAAAACCTTTGATCGTTACTTGTGGCCTCGACAAATCGCTTCGAGTTTGGAATTATATTGACCATACCATCGAAGTCATGAAAATATTCAAGGAAGAGATGTATTCCGTCGCATTCCATCCCTCTGGTCTTCATGTCATCGTTGGATTTTCAGACAAATTGAAAATGCTGAATGTATTAATGGACACTATACGACCATTTCGCCAGTTTGCCATTAAAGCGTGTCAGGAAGTACGATTTAGTCACGGTGGCCAAAATTTCGCTGCCGTGAATAACAATGTCGTGCATGTATATGCGACATACACTGGAGAACTACTAACCGTCCTTCGCGGCCATTCAAATCGAGTCAATGCGATTACTTGGAGGAAAAATGATCGTAGTTTACTGACCTGTGGACTAGACGGCCATGTGCTCCTCTGGAATTTACGCACTGCCGGAAAGATTGGAAGCAGCCATTCTCAAGCACGATGTGTCTATCTAGACACAACAGTGACATGTGGAGGCGATATTGCATACGCAACAGGAAATGACGGATACTTGAGGGAGATCGAAATGAGCTCTGGCTCAATTAAAGCCGAACATTTGACCAAATTAGCGTTAGGACCAATGGCGTTGGCAAACTCGCAACAAGTTCTATATGCTGGATCCGTAGATCCCGATACAGCGGGAAGTATATTCGTCTTTCACGTGCCGCTATGCAATGAGGGGACACGGGAGCAGGCTTCGAATGATCGATCTCAGCTCGGTGACGCTTCCACAGAGAGTGTTGCTGGAAACTCGAGCCCCGATAAGGATGCAACAATACCTTTGGTGAAAACGACCGCTAGATATTCCGAATATCGATGTCATGACCGAGCAATCACTCGACTACGTCTTTCGTGTGATAGCAAGTATCTATTTTCTGTGAGTCAAGATGGAGTGTTAGCAGTTTTCACCACACAAGAATGTTCAGCGCGTTCAACCAAGACCGATTCGAGTAATACTTCCCGTGCAAACCCCACCGGCTTAACTGCAGCCAGTACTGTTCTTTTTGCCGAAGAAATTTTGATCACGAAATCAGAACTCGAAGAAAAACAGCAAGTGATGATGGAGCTTAAAGCCAAAGTCGACGAGCTTACTCACCACAACGACTATCAGCTTCGATCCAAAGAAATATCATGCCAGGAAAGTCTACAAGATATGAAACACAGACTTTCGGCTGAACTCGCACAGGATAAACAGCGATGCGCTGATATCAAACTAGATCAAAGGCAGATGGAAAGGGAATATGAAAAGAAGATGCAAGAGATCCAACGACAGCAGCAGCAAGAACGACAAGAAATGGAAGTGATGTATGAAGGAAAAATCAAAGTGGAAAATGAGCGATTGACTGCTCTCCAGCAATCGTGCGACCTTCAAAGTACTAATTACCAACAAGAAAATTCTCAACTTGTGCAGCATCATTCTCAAGTTTTGGCTGAACTCACTACTCGATACGATCAGCAGATCGCATTGGAACACAATGTCCAACGAGAAGCTCATTGTAAGAAGCAAGACATCATGCGACGAAATGATCAATATCATAACGATTTGGACAAGGATGCTGATAAAGAGATAGAAAGCATGCAGTACAGATTTGAAGTTAAAATGAATGAAGAACGAGAAATACTCACACGACTGAGAAGCGAGAACACCATCATGAAAAAGAAGTTTACATCCTTACAGCAGGACATTGAAGATCAAAAGGAAGAGATACGCGCGATTGAGGAGAAAAGCAAGGAGATTATGGAGACAATTAAGGCACTCAAAAAAGACGTTGTTGGTCACCAGAAAGAAATACGAGAACGGGAAGAAACCATCCAGGACAAAGAAAAACGTATATTCGATTTAAAAAAGAAGAATCAGGAGCTTGAGAAGTTCAAATTCGTACTGGATTATAAAATCAAAGAATTGACGAGACAAATCGAGCCACGTGAGCAGGAAATTGTAGAATTACAAAAGCAGATACAAGAAATGGATTTAGAGCTGGAACAGTATCAGAAGAGCAACAGTGCACTCGATCTGATGGTCGGTGACTTGCGGCTGAAAATGGATGGGATGCAGGTAGAATTACAGAATCAGACTCGAGAAATGCAAGCGAGAAAGCAATGTACCGAACAAATTCGAATGGATCTGACAAAATGCGCGAAACACGCTCACGATCCCAAAGAGCTCAAATTCACACTGATACAGTTTAATAAGGCGTATGGAGCTTTTAAATCGCCAATCCGAATGTCTGAGAATGGAGAAGTTGTTCATTCATCCGAATGTAGCCGACGACGGGACTATCTGGAAAAAGAGGTTGGCTCTTTGAAAAAAAAAATTGTCAATAACTTGTCCTGGAAAGAAAGTGAAGTGTTCCGTTTGCAGCGTGAGAACGCTCTTCTTAGCGTGCAGGCCAACGAGCTACGACGAGAGCTTCACACTACTCAAGCAAAATGCTCGGAGGTGAAAAAGAGCAATAGCGCTATCGACCGAAATTCACGTGAAGTTGAGTCAGATTTCGACACAAGGGTTATAGTGAGCCCGTCAAAAAGCCAAAATAACAACGAAACTTTATCAATGCAAGTCGGCGAGACGATTCGCCAAGGACCAAGTTCAGAGAAAAAAAGCACTCAAGCTGAGTATCGTGAAATGCATGAGCAACAAAAAGAAATCATGCGGTTACGGGTACGCTTATCGGTCTTGCAAAATACGCTAGGAGGGTCCTTGCAGCCTTCGACCCCAAATATTTCTGGAATACCCGGCAGCAAATCTATAATCAACCAGGCATTTGTACGAAGTAGCTCAACTTCCAGTAGTGTTCCAACACCGTCGGCAACGCTCAATCTTGAATTCAATGTACCTTCGCCTACATCTCCAACACGTCGGCTTCCACCAGTTTGAAGCCATTATGCTATAGATCGACTTATGCGGTAGACGGCTTGATTTATTCTTACGTGCTGATACGTGACAACGCTTTGCTTTAGAAAGTGTTCCTGTCAGTTAGCGTCATCAAAGGCCATCGTTAGAAGTTATCAATTGTAGTTCTACAAGTTCCACCAGCCTTCCTTCGATATGACGTGAATAGTCATTTATACGAACAATGAATTTTGCACCGGCGTAACCGCACAGATCGCAAGCAGGAAGCAATGAAGGCGCTCCTTCGTTGACTCTTCACATACTCCATGTTGCTGACCATCTCTTGGATCGTTCTGGCTACGCTTGTGTCGGTTTCAGTTCACTTTGCACGCACTTACCGACTTCCGAAAACATGACAGGAACTGATAACCAACGGGTGCATTTGGACTACAATTTTCAGCTTTGGCCATTGCCCATCATTTGTCGGAAGATGCGAAATGTCATGTCCTTCTGGGTGCTTGTGATACGAAGGGTTCGATCGATGTTAGGCAAAGTGCTGGGGGGTGGTACCGATCCGCCACGCTTTGCTAAAGCCAAAGAAATCCAGTGCTTTCCTATATACTAAAACGTATACGACGATAGGAGGAAGACTCCATCCGGTAGTCTTGCGAAACCGATCAAACCAAAATGCCCGCTCACAAAATAATCCTACTACTTTGACCTATACTTGATATCTGGATGGAATGCTCTGAACATACGGCCGATGTTTCACTCAGTGTCACAATCACTTAGCGAAAATACGCTAGTGATCCGATTACTGTAGAATCTCTCGCAAATATCTAATCAGGAAACAAAATTGACCGAAAAGTGCTGCTTGATGTGCAGCAAGAACTCATTCTTCACCACCTTCCCGATGCACTGAACTTCGAAGGCTTCCCGGTGTTTGTGAAGTCATTTCTTGTATGTTGCAAACATTCGATAAAGGTCTTAATTCAAACTGTCCAGATTACATGAAAATATGCTGAAGAACTCCTCGGGCGATTCACATCTTTTTTTGTGCAGAGTTTACGCATCGGTCCAAATCATTTTCCTTGTGCAGCGAATTTGCTATTCGCCAGCTATCAGTCAACAATGCAAAAGATCGAGACCGCCGAGAGCGAGTTCTGTTGAGTCATTCCGTGGCACTATCGTAGCTAAACTGTGATGAACCTGATTACACAAACGGGAATTATGACAACGATATGGATAAACAAAAATCACCGATACAAGAAGTCGTTTCTAACATCATCAGCTTTTTCAAAGTATCTAATGGCTTAAAGGGTCCAGCGGCCGCTAATCTGTATCTCTGATCTGGTCGATTTGTTGATTTAGATAAGAATGACCAATTCAACCCCCGATTACAAGCGCTGGCTCAATGCTGTTAAAGCTCAAAGTGCAATGTGATCTGAAGACATTCCTTTTAGATGTACTACTATTCAGAAAAGAAGAGCTGTGTCGGCCATTGTATAAGCTTCTAGTGAACGCAGAATTCCGAGAGCCGAACACGCTAGCTGGAAGAAGCCTCTACAAATTATCCGTGATCTTTATTCATGTTGGGCGTGTCTTAATGAAGCTGAATTTCAGAAGCACTTAGTCGTCATTTTGATGCCACTAATAGCGTCACAGGCAAGTCATTAACTCGAGCATTCTCGATCAGATGCGAAATGAACAGCGCCGATTTACTCAATTGGAATCTGAAAATACTTATCGTCGTCTATACAGCCATTCTTCATTTGAGTCAAAGTGATTAGACCACACTAGAAGCAGTCTCTTCCGGTCAGATTCATAATAAAATGGTGAGAATAGTCGAAACAATACTGATGACAGCCAATCCGTGGAAAATGGGTGCAAATGACTCTTTGGACGCTCTTGTCAGCCTTTTGCTATGTACGCAGATTGATAAAAAGGATACTTGTGCCCTTCTTTCACGCAGCTGCTGACATTGTGCCTCTTGGATCGAGCGTCGATCTCTCATTCGGATGCTCAACGAAAATTTTCAAGATGCGATCGCTTCTGTTCATAGGCAAAGTATGTGCTCCAGATACTTCAGCATTCACACTCAATAGCAAATATTGAGTTTATTGTTATTTCACAAACACAATTTCGTTTTATTCAAAGTAAAGCCATGCTGCTCTCGCGCAATTTCCTCGAGTCGAAAGCGATTATGGTCCAAGTCATTTAAATAGCTGCTGTTGTCCACTCTTTTTACTACAACGTGCTCGGTTCTGATTGTTGCAGAAATTATCGATATGTTAGAGGTCCAAATGCACAAACTAAATATCCCCAACAATCGCTGACAAATCCTTGGGTAGAATGCTGATATGTAGCTTTCAAGCTGCTTAAATGTGGGCTCCATAGACAAAGATACTATATACATTGGGTGTTGCACAAGGTAGGATCAAACACGCTATTAATGTCAGTCAGTACGACCGTAAACAAACCGTCGATTATTTTGCTTCGATAATGAATTTGGGTGTGTTAGTTCTGTAGCTGGAACAAAGGTGTACGGATAATTACATATTAGAATGAATTCGCTTGCCGCATACTGCTCCATGCTTTCAATTTAATGAATCCTCGACACATCAGGATATCGGCTGATAAGATAAGTCCAAACCACAAGCTGACGAGAAAGAGTTTCGTCTACTACCCAGATGACCAAGTATGAGTCGATTAGCCCGGAAATTGTTGCCATCAGTAACTGTTCGTTGAGGAATCTAGGTGGTAGCGGACATCGTTGAATAATCTTCTATCTCCTTCGTCTCCACCTTTGACGAAACAAAGTCACCGGCTTTCATCCTTCATCAATGCCCTCTGTCGTGCTATTATGCTGACCACCCTCAATTCTACAGAATGCACGTAAACATTGCTATTTTTACTGCTCACAGCAGTGTTTTAATATTTTAATGTTTCTAGTCTCTGCGCTTATTGTGTTTGCAGCTGAGCAATGTCACGTAACACATGACGTAACACAAATATTACATCAAAACATGGCCAAGCTGTGTATGGGTGGTGTTGCCCAGTGATGGACGTGCGCAAAATGCTTGTAGTCATAAGCTAGAAGTTAGTCGAATTACTCAGAGGTGGACACCCACCTCGAATCGTCGGACTCTAGCTATTGTGAAGCACACAAGAGCGTGTAAGACAAACAACATGACTGAAGAAAAATATATTTTGATGTATTCTCATGTAGTATCTTTCTTTGATCCGACCACTTTAAAGTTCTGTCGCTATTTTATGCTCAAACAAAGCGAGGCTCTCTTTGATGATAAGGTATTTTTGACATTCCAATGAATTTTTTTTTGATGTGAATATCTACATCTTTGGCAGAAATTGGTCTTAGTGAATACATATCAACGTAATGCTTGAGCTCTTCTTTCTTGATTGTGTAGGCACCATGACACACTTGAGCTATATGACTTGGCTCAACCATCCAAACGTGCTGTTTCGCAGTTGATATCAATTTCACCTCATGGTAAAGAGCGAGACATTTCAAGCATTCAATACTATAAAAATTCAGTGATCACAAAAGTGGCGGACCGACCAGAAAAAGTTAAAATGCTCTGAGCGTGGTCGTTGTCCAATATATAATCGTGCAAGCTGGGTGCTATGGTCTTCTTTGAACGATGGGAAATGGATGGGCTTGCTAGCTTATACTCGTGCTCACATATTTGGTCGGGAATCAAATGAAGCTTGTCGCAGCGCGATTGGCGTATAGTGGAGATGCATCTTGACAATTTCTCGGTTAGACTGTGCTTGACTGTAATCAATGACGTGATGTCGGAAAGTTTGAGTGCAGGCTTCTCGCTCATTAGTTGAAGGCAGTCCGTGCATACTCTCGCAGAAGTCCTGTGATGATGGTATGCCAAGACACAAGTTCTACGAAGATTGGGAAGTACCTTTTTGTCCGAATTTACGAAGATTTGATCCCCTATTAATCGGTGATCAAATTGTGTTCTATAACTCGAGTAACAATCAACAATCGGAGTATTCTTCACACTCACATATTTCAGTATTACAATCGGCCCAGCTAGGTTCGACATTCTTGAACGCAACCAATAACGAAGCCCAATTCTCAGAGGTAGCACCCATTTGAAACCAATGCACATCAGATCCCTTGTCCGGTGAGCTTATGCATTTCATGCAATTTCGCACACGTACATACTGGCCAATCCGATCAGGGGGAGAATTCTGTTGCGGGGATACCTTTACACATGCCAAGTTTTGTAGAATAACGTACCTTCTTTCACTTTAGGTGTATGCGATATCGCCATGTACGGCCTCGCGATATTCACTCCGGGTGGTTTTGGTTTTTGTGTACTTTGACATAAGTAATCAGGGTATATTTCAGACGAGAGCTTCTTACAATTATTGATTTGATCAGAAACCAGTAATTGTGAATGGTTATCAGGAGGTGTGCGCAATACATAAATGAAATACAGCTTTCCTCCAGTCACGAACAGGAACTCTCCGACTTTTTTAGAATGCAACAATTCTCGCAGGTAGTCTTTGCATTTACCTTGAGCGTCCAAGTAGGGCTGAGTCAGACAGACAACTTTCGTCGGCAGTATTCTCTCGGTAGGATGCTTCCACGGTATAATTGGGGCGACAGCCGCCGATGGTATTGGTTGACGCGAAACCAGATAAGGGCAGAAAGAAATAGCACCGCGGTGACTCCAGACACGTTGGATTCCAAGGGCCGATGCAATGATGTTAAAAGTGATTTTGGATTCAGTTGCCGAAATGACATAAACACCATCGACTCCCGCACCAACAATCAAGCAATGCTGACAAATTTCATGCAGGTGATGAACGTTTTGCCTCAAGTCATTTTTTGTGCACTGGTATCTCCATGCTGTGCTCAATTGTATGCATTTTACCGTAGCACGTATGCTACTGACACGCTACTAGATAGGCAAAAATGCTCACAAGAGGTGATGACCGCATCAAGGAAAATCGATAATGAGCATGCACTTGAAGAATTCGAAGTGTCGTCTAATCGGAGCCGGAATGATTCTGTCCAACGATTTTGTAGATGGAATGTGCCGCACATCGTCGCCCTCTCGTGCAGTTCACTCGTTACGACCCATCAATCGCTTTATATAAGACTCCTGAACAACATTTTTCACAGAACGATCAAGAATCAATTAAATCGTGCAACTTGATGAGCACAATTAAATTTTGGGGTGATATGTGTGATGCTTTGGCGGCCGTGTTAATTGAGTCGAAGGTGTCGATATTGCTAGAACTAGGTTTGTGACCAGTCCGTACCTATTGATAACTTATGACTTGTACTGTACATGTAGCTGATATTGTTAATAAGAGACAACGTTATTTTACCCAATAAAAACTCTATAATACCCATCCCAGTAAGATTAGCTGTTAGCGACAATCTGTGAGGTTTTTCGCAAAAACTTCATAATCTGTGGGTCACACTAATTGGGCAGATTGCTTCCCTTGTCTTCGCGATCAAATTTAGCGATTCTCGCCGTACTCAAGCGCGCGAGCAGCACACAAAGCACGCACATTACACGGCTACACAATCAAGCTAGAGGTAAAATTCGAAACGCCATTCGATTTTTGTTCCGACACTGCTGAGTATGTATAGTGGTCCACATAGCAAAAATGAAAAACCGAGCAAGGAATTAGAGCCTCCAGCAATTGATGTCCATGAAATTATAGAGGATAGTTAGGAATATTACTTGTCTGTCTACAACAACTGATCAAAGCCGGTACATACTGTAAAGCAGAAGTACGCGTTGATAATGTAACTTGCGCTGAAAGGAGCCTCTATTAAGTCCAGAGTATCCCTCGCCAATGCGAGACTGTCGCAGCCTTCATGATATTCAAAATGACTAGCAAGTACGTGGTGCGGAAATGATGTTCACGACATTATATTGGATGAACTCCATATCAGCAGCAGCATCGTTAGCTTTCAATAAATCATGGTTAGGATGTATTTCTCAGATGCGATGACTGAGTATATGCGATCTATAACGCTCAAGTGAACCCGACAAAAGACAGTCGATTTGCGTTTTGTGTACAGGATTGATGCACGACGTCATGTCTCCGCTTTGCGGAATGTACGAGAATAAAGTGAGGCTTATCAACCAATCAAATGGTGGCATGGGTACTTTGGAAGAGATGATAGACATACATCGGCTCATTTCAATCTTACCAGCGATGATTCTCGTGCTTGGCGCTCGTTAAATTCATCACAATCTGCGAGAGTTGGAAACCAGCACATTTCATCAACACTAAACACTTTTTATGGAAATCGAGGAATTAAATGATCCGAAGCAACATCAAAACCCCAAAACTGTTGCACTTTACATTGATGAATCTAATTCTATCTTTTTTGCGTTTTACTGCTCAGTGTCGATTACACATTCTCTGTGTCGCTTGGTCGTAAGTTGTGGTTTAGCTGATTCATTATTGGAACCGTGTTTCTCAAGATCATCCATATTTCTTACTTCATCAGAGTGACCCATGCGCACATTCAGTCGTGCGTACTGCTGCTTCTTCACCGGTGAGCGAAAAAGTCGACGATAAACGTAGATAGAAGTCAGCAAGACAACAAGAATTCCAGTCGCAAGCACGACAAAGCCAAGCTGGAGTATATGGTTGTCTCGTTTCAGCTTACTATTCCCTTTTACAATCAAAGGCGAGCTGATTGGACTCGTCTTGTTTTCTGCTTCTGTACGAATACTGGGTGGATTGGAAAAGGTCGATGAAGGGTGCTCGAAGCGAAGCGATATAATCTATGAAAATACGTGAGTAGATACCCTTGCCAAAGTGCATAGGAACATCTACCGATGAGTACCACCACAACGATCCTCGTACTCTATGCCCATTCGACTTCATATTCCAGGCCGCATTCGTTCGCACATTTACCGTATGCGTCTGAGGTGGGACAAGTGGTGAAGGGGAGTTCGCTTTAGAGCCTTGGACACTCCAGTCCTAGACACGTGTGAGTCGAACAGTCTATAAAATCCTTAGACACGATACCTGATCAACCATTGCCACAGCACGGATAAAGTAAATGCCCACAGAAACATTGGCCGGTTTTGAAAGATGGACGCATTCAGTGAAGAATGGAACTTTTGATCTCATCGATTTGCTTCGTAGTGCTCGCCTATGAGAATACATTACATAATGGCATTTCGCAAAGTAAAGGAGCATTTACAGAGCATTTACCTAGTGATTCCGGTTTGTCTCTTCGTCCGTTCTAACACCTTCTCAAAGTCGGAAGTCAAGGATAATTCCAAGTACGTCTCATCCACAGTAAATGCACCCAAGACTTCCCATGCCAGAAGCAATTGGACATCTTTGGAGGGAGATGAATAGTTCGCTCGACAATCACAGGCGCCACATTGGATGATGTCGGTATTCTCCGATGCCGGGCAACTATCGATTCGAATGTCTTCCCGCGAAAACTTCTTCTCGGTGACAAATGTCTCGAGAGATATAAAGGAAGAGACTTGTTTGGAGGTTCCGGTTGAATGAGACATAGAAGGAAAGGCCAGCCAGCGAATGTAGGGTCGAGCCATTTCTATAAGCATCAATGCGACTTTAACATTCCGAGTAACATGCTCAACCGGGTTGAAAGCATCTTCATGATAGTAGTAATCCAAGTTGGTATCATACAAATCGGCATAGTCACCCAGAGTGTCCGAAAGGGGTTCTTTATCGTCAGAAGTCTCAATAAGCATCATCACAGTTCGATGGGTTACATTATTGTAAATTGTCTTCTCTTCTAAATAGCCTCCATAACTGGTAGGACGACAAGGAGCAAATGGTATACTCTGTCCAGAAGCTTTCAAGACTTGGTTTTCCCATGATGCTGCATACGACCAATCTTCCATGCCACCAGTAACACCATACACCACATCATTCATCGTTCCCGTTTTATATAAGCTACCATCTTGAAATGACCCTCCATACAACGCCAACGTTTCTGCGAGAGACACTAGACCAGTATGATCTGGTGATTTTTGACTTCGTCCTCCTTTAAAATGATCCGGAGATCCCCACTCATACGAGATCGATTGTGTGCCACCGTGAAATGTGATGGCAAGCTCAAACACATGATCACGCCATAACTCGTTGATAACACGAGCAGTCATTGACTCCATACAATTTGGGGCCTTCATTATATTAAAATCTCGATTTGGGTCATTTTCCCTCTCTTCTCGTACATGATGAGCAAATCCGTACGCATTTGTCATTGGCATCACGTATATGTTGCGTGTATTCACAAGAGAGTGAAGCCACTGCCGGGTAACCAGATCATTTACATTTCTTCTAGCTTTGCTCGGATGTAGAGCATGCGAATTTGCTCCTTCCGCTAAAAGTGCAACTAATTCGATTGATGCTAAAGGACCGACGCGTTCGTCCCCGTGCAAAGCTCCGCTGATAAAAATCTCAGGTCGATCGATATTCTCATTTTTGGAATGATTTGTGACGTGTAGAACGTATTGTTTGCATGGTAGTAGGTCTCGGTTGGGTTTTTTCGAGCTTTTGGGACACTTGAGCTCCGTAGGAAATGGGAGATTGTATTTATCTTGCGCAACAAACAAGCGGACGATGTCTGGGTATTTTTCTTGGAGCTCTTGCATGAATGTAATCATTTCACCATATTCAAGATATGAAAAGGACTTTGAGGAATCAACGGCCTCATTGGTTTCCAAACTTTCGATTGTAAAACTTACAAAAGCAAGAAGTAGATACAAAATCATCGAAACTACACGCTTCGAAATTGGATGCAGGGCTAAAACCCTCCAGCAATTAATAAAGTCTGATTAAAGTCGCACTCCGACTCAGACATAGCGCTATCTTACAGAAGAAAATCGCCATCCACAACGGAGCACCAAAAGGGAATGTGTGGGTGGACCGATCGGCTACAAATCCTGCAATCACAATGAGAATCTTCGTGCGAGGATTCATAATAATCAAGTGTCACAGTTTCCGAAGATTCGTGGCGAGCTGTTATGACCGCTTGTACGAGCGACTTTGAGACCCTCGATTCATCAAACAGAAACCCGTCGTAATTTTACTTTATTTATCTTCTTTCCACGGCATTCTTTTTGACCGTCACGGAATGATGCTGTTCAATGGGGCGATTGAGTTGTTTATGCGCTCATGCTGCATCTTTCATCAGCGGGTGTGCTAAAAGAGACAAATATGTGACCTTGACCGATATCTTGATATGGAGCATGATACGTCACAATATCCAGCAGGTTTTTGCTTGAGGTCAGCACACGTACACTTCAGCATGAATACGACTCATTTTGTGGTTATAGCTGAACGAAGTATGGCGACACGACTGGATGACACCGCTTTGCTTGAATCCCAACGCAATTTGATAATCGTAAGCAAATTCCTCGGAATTAGATCATTATTTGGGCCATGGGATGTTTTTTATGGATGCGAGTTAACGCGGACATCAAATTTATCCGACCTAATGGAGTAGAGTGCAAAAGTTGGAGGATAAATGCTTACTTAAACATCATGGCCGTAGTTATACACCATCCCAAAAATTGGCCCATTTCATCAGTCGTTCCATATCGCATTCTCTTAACAGCTGGACTACAACTCACCACTCCACCCACATCAACAGGGTCATTGCTGACGCCAGCCAAAACCAGTTCATTAAGTAAGCCAACGCTTTGTAGAGCATTTGAGATGAGGCTCGCGGATGGGGCATCGTAACGGCTTCCAGAGCAGTGCTTACTTGTGAAGTCGTCTAGGATTATCATCTGCCGCCATTGCATCAAAGAAGTATTACCCGATTTGGACACCTACAGTGTCCATCTAAATTACCCGTTAAATGACCAGGAACAAGTCATATGATTCGGGTCCGCTCCCGAGTGCATTGACCAGCTGTGATCTTGCCAAAAACAATTGAAAATGACTGTTCTTGACATGGCGGTTTTGTCTTGGTGATAAACGACGGGAAACATGCGCCAATATCAACTGATGGATGCAGCTGCTTACGTCCAGTATCAAGCAACGATGCCGATCAACCCCTTCCGTGCAATCGACCACAATCAGAGCAAAATCAGTCGAAGTGGTCCATCTTAATCCGCATGCTCAGAGCTTTGACGACAAATTTGTAAGGTAAAAGTAAATGTTATAGATATCTATTTCATCAAATAGTTTGATTTAAAACTACCTAGTCTCTCCTATGTCTCCCACTGAAGGTTTTTCGGAAGTATGTTTAACGGTATGTTGGATGGATGCAGCTTGCCAATCCAAGAATGCGAGTCATCTATGTGAGCATATACTTCTATGGCGGATATTGCTCGCAAAGAATGAATATGAAGATTCTCAACCTTTGATTTCGTATCTATGGATTCACATCCACAGAGTCGCGCTCCATCCTTTGGTTCAATCATCCAGACGTAACCTTTCTCAGTTGAAACCATAAGTACCTCGTGTACAAGAGCTAGGCACTTCAGGCACTCGATATGAGGATATGTAGCCAAAACTACAGTGGCGTGTCGGCCAGAAGGGTTCGAAATGATTCCAGCATCCGACATATGCTTTTGAAGGAACCAATACTTGCGCAATGAAAATATTTTCATTTGAGGAGGATTGAAATGTGCTGATGGGACCCGGTTGAATCGAGCTACTAGAGTCAGCTCGTATACACACATGTCGTTCGGGACAAACACAAGCTTCTTGCAGCCCAATCGATCGGATGTTGTGATGCATTTTGTGAGTTTCGTCTTTTGATCGGGTTTTGGTGAAACCAGAGAGCTTATTCTCGAGAGCCTAACTGCAGGAACTTCAAATATTGACTGGAGGCATTCAGAACATTCTTCGACGTGCTCAGAGCGATAGTGAGCCACAACACACTCACTATAATAATCCAGGGTAATATTCTCTCTTTCCGGCTCTTCCATATTCACATAAATCTGGTCTCCGATTGGGGATGTATCAAGCTGTTTTTGATAATATTCGTGGCAATTCGCAATCGAAGTGACCTGCAGACTATGACACTTGTCCGGACAAATATTCCACTTGATACCTTTCGCTTTTGAAGTAATCAACAAAAATGCCGATGGCTCAAAGAAAGCGCCAACATTCATCCAATGCACAAGTCCTGTCACAACTCGCTCCAAGCATTTCATGCAGCCTAGCATCCGATCATGGCGACTAAGCCCTCTCTTAGGATCGCCCGGTGCTGGCGTAGCCTCCACACAGTGTGAAAGCATTGGTAGTTTTTGTGTTTTCCCATTCTTTTGAGACTTCCAAAATGATAACTTCTTCACCCACTTGTTTAATTGACCAGATTTAGAGACTCTTGTTTCGCTAAAATCTTGGCATGAGTCATCACGATATTCCTTATGTTTGAGGTCGGTGCAAAATCCGTTTTTTTCACAATTAGTAGCAATACCAGATTTATAGTGTGATGAGCGCAGTACGTAACTGAAATAGACCCCTCGTTCAGATACGAACAAGAACTCCCCGAGACTTTTTGCATCCAACTCTTGTCTCAGGCAAGTTTTGCATTCGTCCTTTGCGTCCCGGTATGATTGTGCTAGGCATACCAGTTTATACTCCTGTTTCTTCTTTTTTCCAATGTGTGCTATCGGTTTCAAGTGATCTGTGGGCATGATAGCCGGGAATGACAGCTCGTACGGAGACAGATCAAGGCATGAATTAGGGTTATTGCAATGATTTTGCACACGTTGAAAGCCAAGGCTTGATGAGATGATAGCAAATATAACCTTGAATACCTCGATCTTATTGACAGAGACCCCATAGACTCCTGCGCAAATTATCAGGCAATGCTGGCACTTTATGTATCTGGCGAGCATGTGTCCCTCGAAATGTCCATTGTCTACAGGTATCTCCATGCTGTAGTCGATTTGGTAGGGTTCACCATGACATGCATGCAAATGGCATGCCAATAGCCATGCAAATATGCTAACAAGTGATAGGACTCGCATCAGGCAAAAGTTATAATGGGGACTGAAGTGATTCGAATGTCGTCCTTCTTTAATGCAACCAGCCAATTATTGAATGGATGGAACGTATCGCGAATGTGTTACGTTTTGGTTTACTGTAGTACTTGTAGTACTCTTGTTACGTCATGATGAAGAAGAATTCATCGGAAGGGGATTTGGACCACGTTTTTTGTAGTGCAATCGGAATTCGACCAAAAAACACAACGATGATATTATTGAATATTAACTCTGAAAAATATTACTTTTAGTGTATTCGCATCCCAAGTCGTGGAGAATAAGGAAGATATCATAGCTGCACCTTCCTACAAAAATGATATACAACGTAGTTGCGTTTTCATCAAATGGACGAGAACGCTGAGATGGAGAAGCTGACCAATGGAGCAATTACTTCTTCGAAATAGGTGTCAACTAAATGAATGAGCACCGAAATACGTGCACCTCAAGATAAATGTCTCATTTCAGTGGCCTGAGTTAGTTGTGTTAGCATGAAATAGCCCCTGGTATCAGAACGTATACTGCTCCTTATGGTCGCAGTATACTTGGCTTGATCAGGGAATGATCAAATTCTTCAATTTGTAGACTGCACAGTGGTAATCCCTTCGTGCTCCATTGCATTTTAGTTCTCCCATCGGTAGTACAATTGCTGTGGCACTTAGTACTGAGTTATGGCGTCTTTGTCGCCAAAACCATGTCTTCACCAATCCAGTGTTTTTTAACCCATCAGAATGATCCAATATTAAGTCGAGTTTATTGTGTTAATTTGTTCATCTGCATTTGTGCTGATATTGGGCGATATGAAAGTGTCGATATTCCGCAGTTACTTACAAGTGTGTTTGATGAATGTCGTTCCGTATGGGCGAGAGTATACAGTACACTAAATTGTTGTTACGTTGATCAAGTACGATTCCTCTGCCCATTTGACAAGATACTATGATTCACTGATTCGTCAGTATATGCTTTCATGTTGAACAAATAAATGGTGAAGGGAGTCTATTCCCGAGCCTTGTATACTCCAACTTTACACAAGTTTTGCGTGGACATAAGCTTTTTCGAAGTCGGTTGTTTTGGATAATTTTATCTCCTTAACGCAATAAGCACTCCTGTGAAAAAAGGAATGCCCTTAGTACTGAAGAGAGTACATCGTCTGCTTCTCAACACTTTTCAAACATTACCATATTTGTTCCGGAGCATCTAAGAGGTTCAGACACTACTGTCGCAGCATTGTAAGTTGTGAAAGTACCGCTCAAAGAAGACTAAGCAAAGAAAACCTGTCTGTATGAATGAAAGCGATGAACACATTTGTGAAATGAAGAAGCTGTTCCATCCATAGAAAACTTAGCTTAATTCATCCCTGATCAGCATGATATAGTTTTACGCATGATAGCTTCAGTGATAGTATTAATAATGTGTCTGATTCGTGCCTGTACATGTTCTTACCAAAATATGATGGCAGGACTTTAAATTGACAAAATCCGCAGACTTATGTGTCTTCAGCAATGTGGGGGGAGGATAGTGTAGTATAGGAGGGTTCGATCCAGGCTTCAATCACTCAGTGCAGTATTAATTTTAATCCGCGTCGAAGTAGGTCATTTGATAAAGCACTGCACCTGGCACGTGCAGTTTTAGCTGCTTACCACAAATCCATACCTTTTCCTGTATTTGTGAGCCTCATATGGAAAAGGCCTCAATCCTATCTAATTTGTTGTGTTTTTTTACTGGTAAGCCTCCATGTGGACAGCACTGATTGGCTTCATGATGTCATGTCAATATACTAGAATCATATCTCGCACGCAATCGTTCGATGTTTATTTGGGCTTGCCTTTCAGATTTTAGCATTGAGTGAAATCTTTTGATGCACAATACCGTACTGAGCCAAAGGTGCAATGATGGATAATGCTCAATGTCAGAAAAATCGACAAGTATAGCTAAATTCTTCCTCGTTTCATCGTCGGAAATAGTTATGTGATTGCATATCGTTGATATCCATGCGCAGTCACTCTTTTCAATATTCCTAACTGACCGGCTTTGTATAAAGCGATTTTGGTGAGAAAGATATAGTGACTCGCACATCGAACCATCTTGATCAAGCTCACTTACAAGCTTTCCGGCCAAAGAGAGCGATACACACATCCCAAAACTGTCCTGTAGTAAGTGAGTCAATGGCTTTGCGATGTACATCATTTCCATGTCGACATTATCGTGAGTGCCATAAAATTCGCTACTATCGATAATACTTATTCTAGAAGGTGATAGCGTGACTAGAGGCAACGCCAAGCCTTCCATGCTCGTGTCTAAGCTTTCGCTGAAGAACTCATGTGCTTCTTGCTCACTATCTTTCAAAACATTCTGACGCCACACAAGAAGTGCCTTGATCAATTCTGCGACCTGACCAGTGATTTTGGCTGCTGCAGATAGATCGACGGAACTGGCAGTGTACAAATTAGGAGCCATCACGATGGAAAGCGCCATCAGGTTCATCTTGTTCTGAGGCTCGTGAGACGCGATCTCTAGCATGTGATCCAATAGCCATAATAGAATATGCCGCTCTTGCGATGAAATGTGGATCATTAGACGTTGGATAGTTCCATCCAGGAGCAGATTGCCTGGAATCTCATGATCCAGTGACGTTATCGAAGAACCGTGTGAGTAGCCATCTGAGTTGTCGCTCAGGTCTCTCAATGAAGATTCGATACACTTTTGAGGTACCTTGCCGAGTAAGGGCGATGGAAGCT
The DNA here is from genome assembly GCA_902706625.1 of Albugo laibachii. Lineage (NCBI taxonomy): Eukaryota > Oomycota > Peronosporomycetes > Albuginales > Albuginaceae > Albugo > Albugo laibachii. Next base: position 119,731 of record CACSLJ010000007.1, on the reverse strand, counting down.
CACGTAGTAATTTTTTTAGCAAGCATGCATAGATACTTGGATCACGAAAATCATTAGAACTGAATCGCCCTGCATCGATTGCCTCTTTAGCCATTTGCAAGCTATCGTTGTCTGGTGAAGTACGATAAATATATTGGTATTCTAAGCCATTGTTGCTAATAAGTTCGTCTCGGAGAGTATGGAACAACTCAGGGACGAAATCTTCCGTGTTATAATGCATGACGGACAGGTCAACCCCAAATTGATTCATGATAATTTTCGAACTAGGCCAATTTATAGACCTTTCATCTGGATTTCTCGTCGAGGAGGGGCATCCACGCAAATACTTGATGGGCCGCGTCCCGAATTTCTCAATCGGACGAGCTGGATTCTTTTCCAAGTGCAAATCAGCAACATCATTATATTGTAGGGAAAGCTGTTCTTTAGGAAGAAGTGCAGAACCTTGTGCTATATCAGGATGCTTCCGACGACTCCTACTGATCTTGAGAGTCAAAGAATGCGAAAGCCTGGTTGCAGAACCTGAGAAAGATGTTTTTAAGTCAGCGAGTGGATGTTTTGACAGCTGAGGAATCTGTAAAGTGCAGTTTTCGTTAACACACTTAACGTTCGTTCTGATTCTAGGTGACAGCGTTAGAGCACATTCAGGCGGTGCCTTGCCTTTACTAAAGTCCGAGGCTTTTGACCCCATGGCTTGCTTTTATTTTTAGCTACTCACTAGCCGCTGCCTCACATGCTCGTCCATGGAGAATTGTGTGGTGATTGGAAGCGGTATGTTGTGTCAAAATAGATCACGATGATCGCTCTCACTACTTCTCGTCAACTCTTTTATGTATCCATCTCGCAAACACCTCTACTTGGCACAAAATTCGACTTGTGCATCCAACAGACTGTGACAACTGATATCGCAAACAGCTTATGGCGTCCTTTTTGCCTCTTTGTCTTGAAAAGGCCTAATGAGCTGACTCGTATGACGCATTTGTGTGGAGGCACCCGTTGGGCTCTTTTCTTTAAAAATCGCATCCGGGTCAAGGACGTGAGAGTGGAGGCTCGTTTACATTTGAAGACTACTAATTATACACATAGTATCGTCTAGAAAGAATTTTGGGATTCCTTGAAGAGATTGGTTGGTCAGAAGTAGTTGAATCATTTCATGGAGTCTAGCAATTTAGTTGTCACGAAGTGGTGCGTGACATCAAAATCGAGCTTCTTTTATTTTCGCCGAATCTGAGAGTTTATGTCCAGCATTGTTGAGATCGAGTTTTTTGAGTATTAAAGACGATGTGTCATCACCGCAATTTTTCCTCGAGCACAGGTCGTTTGCTGAGCGGAGGAGTCTCAATCTATAATGTCCTTGCTCTTTTTTTCGCGTCTAAATGGAAACGTCTTAGCTGTCACATAGCGCATGGGGCAGAATTCTCTGTGACATCAATGCACAGAATATCTGACTTGCAGCATCAAGTACGACCCAATGCGATATGAGAGCTCATCCAACTTGGTATCCCAGATCGCGGGACTAAGTGCACAAGCCAGCAAAAATGTTATCTGCGCACAAGATGAGTAATTGATCGCTCCTAATAAACAAATCTGGTCTCCTTTCAGCATATTTTTTATTACTCAGTGATCCGTTCTATAGTACTCCGGAGTAATTATTTGCAAAAAGATGGTCCTCATTATGACACACGCCAATTAAAGAGTCCTTCCGTCTCTCAACAATTTCGAACGCTGTTCTGCTTTGTATAAATTCAAAGAAATATCGTGTCTTCTTCACAAGGCTAATCACTGAGAGGTCGATGTGTCCTGCACCCAGCTTCATATACAATTCAAACACGATAGTCGACTTGATTGTGCGGATAAGACTTGAATTCTTTACTTCTGTGACACTATTGATTCGCCTCGTACGAAAATGCTGAATGGCGGAAGACTATCCAATCGTACGAGCAGTATCCCCTCATAAAGTCCCGAGTTCATAGCTTCTTCTTCCTTCAGCCGTCTCCAATTGCGCGGTGATGGCATCGTCTTCAATCACGATGCCATAAGCGAGCTGTCGAGGAGCGTGGTGCACAGCCACGTTACATCAATCGGTGCCACGTAGACTGTGTAACATTTGATGTTGTCGATAACGTCAAGAGCGGTATTCTTTGGAAAACAAACTTACATATGGCCAACAAATTCTTCAACTATCCATATTAACCAGGACGGTTGAGCATATGGGTAGCAAAACTATTTTGGGGCTCGAATGTCTTGATTAGACCAACCAGATAGAGCAACGAAAAGTGCTTTGTGCCAGCCTCACGCTAAAAGATAAATTGCCGTTAAGACACAGGCTTCCAAGGCAATATGAGATAACGTCACAATGTCCTCAGGTTTTCGCCAAAATCCCCCCCTTTGGTGGAACTATCTCAACCATTGCACTTCAAGTCCGGGTGATCCGTCCAATGTAGCATTGTTCACTTAATGAAATTTCGAAACCTTGTCCCTATGTGATGTATCATTCTGACAATCATGATGCATGCGCCTCATCACCATCGATTGATGTAATACTGATCTATAAGAAAGGGTGTGCTTCATTGGCCATAACGTCACGAGGTAGAAGCTATATGCTTTCTCTGTTGTCATACGAAATTGGGAAAGATACTCTGTCGTTCAGAAAGCTTAATAATAATGCCGAGATCGATCTAAAGGTTTCGCAGGTAGGATGACGGCTCAATCGAAGTTGTGCTTGGTACACCAAAGCATTGAGGAACGAGACCATTATTTTTTTCCTCAAGTGAATACTTGGGGCAAATCTCAGAATTGACCAGGGTTGCATCCAAGCTGTCGTGAAAAAATGTGATAAATGATCGCAATAAGTGCAGTCTATAAAATCGGCATTGGGGCACAGAGCATCGATCAAACTACCTCGAAACTGAATAAATTGAGAGAATCGACGTTCTATACATAATTCCACACTTTGTGCGGCACGCTGGTGTGCCCGGATACTTGGAAGTATTTCGAAACTTTGCCTTCTTGTCACTATTGGCTGAGATGCTTCAAGCGAAAGTATGGTTTGAATGACGTAGTAGCGGATTGCATCGTCACCTTCCATACATTTTCTCGTCGTCACAGTAAACTTTGGAATATTCGATAGAATAGAATTGTGTGGTCCGTTTCGTAAACAGGGCATAGGAGCGACTGTACGCACGTGGAGCAACGGAATAATTCTTCGAGTTTTCGTCATCGACTCTCCATTTGAAACCATACTCCGTACGAAAGATTTTGGTGGAGGTTCAGTTTATGCTCGCGCTTGATTTGCACACGTTTCGGCAAGTAATCAATCAAGGCGACCAGAAAGTCGAATGACGAATCTACTCATTTTTTTACCGTACTGTCGCTTGATCAAGTAAGTATACAGAGATTCTGTGCAATGGATTGCAACAAGGCTGCGACACGAGGAGGAAAGTTTGCGATATGATAGTGCGCAACTGATACCGACTGTGTTAAGAGGGAGCATTGAGCAGAAAGTGGTACTCTATAAAAAAGGACAAAGTTTGTCACATTAACGAACTAAATGAAAAGTTTGAGGTGTGTGCCAGGGTATTCGAGTTGTGCTGTACCACTTCGCTACGTCGATTCATATATAGAATCGCCGTGCTGTCCGTGCGATTGCAACATCTTACGATTTATTCTTTATTGCTTTCATCGCGTAGTGAGAATTCTAGTCGGGTATCAAGACCATAATAACGCGGCTGGATAAAGATGCGCTCAATGCCGTTAATGAAGTTACTGAGTAGGGCAAACATACTGTGTTACATATTACACTTTCACAAATCGGTCGTTTACTCGAGGTGTACGCATCTTTAACAACGGCATGTGCTTGCACCCCCGCACTTTTCCGCCGTAGTACTGGACATCACGCAATTGTATACTTGAGCATAGTAGCCAATAAAGGAGGATTTCAAATCGCGTTTGATTTAACCGATATACATCTCTCATCGATTTTTAAGAAATGCCGAGTTTTCTTACAGATATGATGGCTTCCTGGATGCCTGCTAGCAAAAGCATGGAGACTGCATCAGAGGTAAAACTATACAAAACTGTGCATTATCCATTACAATCAAACTTGAATGTGTAATAGGCTCGACTGATCGATTCGGCAAACAGTGCGAGATTCCATTTAAATAATTTGGCAATAACACAGCCCAAACAAGGATTCCATCGACAAGCCAAATTCACTTGCCCAGAAGGAATCCCCGAGCTTCCACGTCAATTCATGACTGGTCTTCATGCGGAATACAATGATTTTGATATGTATGCCGCTAATTCGTATACCGCAGCGATTGCGGTGACCAAAATGATCGGTCAGCGTGAATTATAATATGATGGCTGTTACATGATATGATACGATTCTAAACAATACAACCTACGACCTGCACCCAAACTCGCGCTGCTCGTTTCATTGATCTAGACATGCACCCCTCCGACTCGACCAGCATCAAGCCTAAGCTACTGCTCGCAGAGCAAATGCTTCGAGTCGCGAATGAACTTGACTTCAGCAGCAGGTAACTCTAGAAATCGAGACAACTCGTGACGTTCCCTGTCCAATTGTAATACTGACTGCTCAAAATCGGACGGGTTAATTTGGAGAGTACGAGCATGCTGAATCCATGCTGTCGCCTTCTCAACATGATCTTGGATGGCTCGCTGGATTCGCGTATAATCTTCATGCGATGCCAGATGCTTGATATTTTTCACGTCAAGCAATAAAATGACCAGATGCGCGTATTTAGGTGGTCGAGTACATGTGAGAACTAATTGACATGCTCGAAGGCACCAATGAACAGCAATCAGACTCGCGTACGCTTGCTCTAAATCAACCTCTAAATCGGTCAATTGCTGCATCAGTAACATAATGTTGTTCTCCTCCGTCTCGATATCAATATCACTAAACTTTTCGGCAGAAAATCGAGAAAGGAATGCATCCGCAAAAGACTTCACGGAGATATCAATGCTGTTTACAAGTTCCATGTACGCTACCAGATTTCGTGCATCTTGAGGTACTGCCACTAATGAGCTTTCTAGTTGACCAAGAAGGGCTTGAATCTGTGTTAAGGCTGGTCGACTACCAAGGCTATCCTTCTCAATGGCAGGCTTATCCAAATAATACAAGTTCTGGCACAGCAAACAACGCTGACATCGATACGCCTCCATACGATCCACCATGCCCACATTTATCCCGATACATTGAATATGATACCATTCATCACAAAAATCGCAGCAAATCATGGTAGAATCTTCACGATCGTCCCTGCAGATGCAGTAGAGCGTTGTTCTATTCTTTTCAGAAGCGACTCTATTCTGAGCCTTGGAGCTTGAAGATGTTTGTAGACATGAAGAGCACATGAATGGGTGCTCTGCATCCTCGACAATGGTAGAGAATTTGGGAAAATTCACACATCGGCGGTGAAATAGAGACCTGCAGATGGTGCAGGTCACCATCTTTGCCTTCTCGCATACCACTTGCCGACATACACAATGAACTCTCATGCTTGGATGGATATCCCGCTGATGGAATCGTTCCAATTTGGTGATTGCTTTTGATAGTAAAGTTGATACTTGCTTAGTCTCTTTCGCTGGAGAAAGGAAAAGAGCGCGTAAATTAGCTTCCCAGTCCTGACATCGTTGTATCTCTTCAACAAGAAGCTTCCGAAGATGTGACGACATCGGGACAAAGCATTCAGCAGCGCTTTTATACCATATTTCCAAGTCTTGTGACCTGGGTCGCTTCTCAAGCGTTGTTTTTATCTTCTTTCGAGTGCGTGAGCCTCCTGGTTCACTTGGTGAATGCGATCGGAACAGAGCGATGTTGACTCGACTTTCCCAATTCTTCCAGGCTAAAAGCTGCTTCCCGAATTCCTCCGTTCCGTCCGGGATGATGGTAAGACCACACAGATCGTTCCAAAGCGCCTCCAGCTCATCGGAATCCCGCATCAGATCGTGTAACGCCGACTGAATCATAGACCGCATCGTCGTTGTTTTCTCCAGCATTGATATCAAGCAATCAACCTTCCGAAGCGCAGCCTTGCCATATTTGATTCTCCACTTCTTGATGCGTTGCACTATTTCATGGCAAGATTCCTCCATGATCATTTGAGGGCTGAATATAGCGCCCATGTCCGCCTCAATGTCCGTGAGATCCAATCTGTTCATTTCTCGTCTACCAAAAATAACGGCACTTCGCCTCCCAAGCACTTTATGGCGATGCGCGAGTTGTATAAACAAGAGATTCAAATCGTACAGAAGCGACAGATAATCTTTGGCATCGCTTAACCGCGCTGTTTCTGCGTTAGCAACAAATCCAATTGTGCCAAGTTGTTGTGCGATATCGTCCAATTGTTCTATCAGCTCAGAAATTCGTGTGTTGGTGCGCGCAAGAGCTTTGACTGATTTTCTCTCCAATAGCTGATTCTCATGATGTTGTGGCTCATTCGATCGCAATTGATCGACAGAGTCTAGTACACTTTCCATATTTTCTTTCATCAATCGTACTTTGGCCATTTTGTCTGATAGTGCTTTGCAGACACTTTGCGGGGGAGATACGAGCAGCTGCTTCCTTGAGGTATCAAGTGCCTCGAGCTGGGTTAGTACTGAATCAATACAAAACTCGGCATTCATCTTCGCCTGTTGCTCCTGCATCTTCAGTGTTGCGTCGAGCTGTTTAACCCAAGGTGTCACAGATTGGAGAGCTGCGTCTATTTGCCGTAAGACATCTTTCGAGACGCCCTTCCATTGCTTTCCTTCTTTCCTCAGATCCTCGAGATACTCAAAACTAATTGTTCGTTTTGAACGCTGTAAGCCTTCAGGCCCTGCGCTTTCCGCCGCTACCTGTAGAATTGACTCAGCACGTGTGTGCCATTTCCGAACACTATCAAGTCGATCTTCCAACGCCGATATTAGACTTGTTAAATGAGTTGCTGGGAATCGCGACAGCAGCACATAATACGAGTCCTTCTCACAAGTACACATACTTTTGTAGTGCTCAAAGCATCCTACAGTTGAGCCATGTCGACACTTTGTACATGCAACCGCCTGAAGATAGCAGTACTGCTTGCAAATCACGCAACGTAGGCCTTCATGTTTGCCTGACCGACCTGCCCACGAGACTATCCTCATCGATTGCGATGTATTTGACGCGCTAGCTACCATTTTTCCACCTTGTACGCTGTTATTCATCCTTTGTGGTCCAGAATTCTCACGAGAAACCATCATTTTACTCGCACGTGCGGGCATGCTACTTAAATGCGCGTTCGTGCGAAAATTTTCCATCCGGTCGCTTGTTCGTATTCCGACCATTTTCACGTCACTCTCAAATCTCACATACTCGTCATAAATCTCCCTGAAAGCTGGTAAGAGGTAATGAAGAACGCCCTGATAGTCAAAAGCCTGCGTCTTGATAGCCGCATCCACAAGAGAGCAAACTAGAGCTTCGTGCGCAAAGACTGGTAACTTAGAGAACTTCCGATACTTTTGGATCGATTTAAAGCCCCACGGAAGCCAATCAATCGTTGCGAAATTGACCGCTTCAGCACAGTTAAATCCATGATTGAAACCCGCATGATAACCTGATGGGAAGGTGACCATAAATTCGCCAGGGCGCTGTGTGGCCCGATAGACTGGGACGCCATGCTGCCGTAATGTGACAGGCGAGAACATGGTTACTAACTGCATATGCAAATCGGGCTGACTGGTGAATAGCTCTGGAGTCAATTTCTTCATGGTTTGTTCGAACAGCTCGGCTTTGTCACAAGGAACACCATACCAGGTCTTGGGAGCCCCACAATGAAGATAGCTGATACTATAGAAATTATGATCCTCCACATGCCAACAAAATGTAGAGAAACACATTCCAATGTACATCCAGGGCACCATCACACCCTTGATATTCTCATCAAGATGCTGGAGCACCGAGTCCCTGGATTTCGGGATGTTGTTTAGATTCCAATTGTCTTCCATGTACTTGTATACAAGCTTATCCACCGAATCTCCTGGCTTCGCGGGAATCCCATGAGAGTAGAGAAGAGGATCGAGCTCTGAATTCCTTCCAGCGAAATCGTCACTTCCCTCTCGCTTCAGCACTTCCAATTGCTTCCATCGTTTTGAGACCAGTCGCACGCATCGAGCAAAGGAATCAGCTCGTGGAAATCCACTTCCGTTGGCTCCAGAATCGACATCACTACCGTATTCGACACCAAGCTGCTGCTCATGTGATGGCATGCTCAATACTCGCCAATACTCTTTCTCGAGAATAACATCGCTCAATTGATCGATTGCGGTTGGATCATTGGGTAATTGGAAGTAATCACGCTTCCAAGCATTCGCTTTTTCTCGAAATTGGGCCAATGAGTACTCGGAGCCCATCTCGAAGCCGAATTTTGGATTCTGAACTTCCACATTTCCATCTGAAGTGACAAAGTCTGTGAGACAACTCTCGCAGTACCAATCTCCTTTTGGTGCTTCCTTGAGAGGTTCATCAAGGCAGAATAAATGATAGCCACTCTTGCAACTGTCACAGAGTACCATTCGATCCCAGCGATCACATCGCAAACATGACTGGCAAATTTCGCTTCTGAATGATAATTCTGCCGAATCCCTGAAAGTGACACATCATGAGAACTGCATAGAAACGAATCAGACATGAACTTACGGGCTCCATCCATTCGCGACAATGAGTTGAAGCAACGATAAGTCGATCGATTCACGATGTCCGTCTTCACCGTATTGAACGACGGCATATGGCTTCTTGCTGTTGGATACGATTCGTTTGATCTTGGCTAGGAGAGACGCTCCTTTCTGTTCTGACACGGGCGTGTTGGTTGTGCTATCCACGGGCAATACGGGTGTATCCTCGTCAACGGGGCGAGTCATACTGTTTGGCTGCTCATTCTTCGGAACATGGGGAAAAAAATGATAGAATTTTTGACCGAGACGTAGTGGTGGTGGCATCAATCGATAGTTTCGTGTAGAGTCTGGGCGCAGCCCGTGTGGTTCTAGGCTGGCGGGTACATGCTCAACGGCAAGATTTTGTTTGATCAGCTCGTCCTTCGAACTCTCTTCGGCCTGAGTCTGTCTTATGCGCTTCAGGTCAGGTTCCATAGTACATGCAGGACTCTCTACAGTCTTTCTATCCTTCGTAAGAATTCCTTTCTCGCGGAGATTTGCAAGATGATCTATCTCCGAGAACAGGATGCGTTTTACTGGAGTATCAGATTCCGGGGGCAATTCGACCTCAAAAGATTTGATATCGTAAACGGTCTCCTCATGTTGCTTTCGTTGTGATCGCTTCGGTGTACCACTAAATATTGTCTTTTTCGTGGGTGTAGTGGGAACATCCGATTGATTACCAGTGTGCGATTGTGATTGAGATTTGGTTCCAAGCCCTTCTTCCAACTTGGGAGCTTTTGCAAAAACATGGGTTTCTTGCTTGATGTTGCGAGCCAATAGGTTGCAGGTTCCGTTTTTCTTTTCATATTCTTCAAATGCGAGCAAATGTACGCGATATAACTCCTCAATTTGCATCCAGGTCGCTTTTTGCTTGCTTTGATCCTCGCTCACCTGAAGTTTTATATCCTGTATAACTTCATACCACTGCTTGTTCTCACAAACACGCTCAAATCCGCCCCGAGCCAAAACACTTTTGTAAAAAGAATTCAAATTAAGGAGCTGTCCCTGGATACGTGGCAGCTTTTGCATGGGAGTTTTTTCACGATACAGAAATATACGCAGTGCCTCCATAAAATTACCCTCCGTCCGTGTGTGGCCCTCAATACAGTTCAGCTGCTGGATGCGAGTCCGAAATCGAAAGGCTGATTCATTGATAGCAAAAGGAGGACACCAGCCACTTGGAGGGACAATTTTGCAGATTCCAGAGCGCCGACCAATATCTTGACGACTAAAAAAGCAGAATATGAATTATTGAAATGAGTGACTCAAAGCAATTTTTTCCTGAGTACCTGGATATGTATTTGAGTGGATCTTCGAATTCTTTTTCGGTCGGGTAAAACACAGGACAAGGAGGACAAATAAATCCTTCCTGAGGTAGTTGATGTGGATCCCAGTCCATATTTTCTACCTAAAAATAATTTGTTTCTTGAGTGAGGGTTATCTAAAGAAAGGTAGAGTCAGGCCATATTTTTCGTCCAAGGATATAAATGTCTTCCTACCAGTAGTGACCGCCTGAATTACTTCTATACTCACTTTGCAACTATAAGTGCCTCACTATAAATTCACAACTCAGAGGAAAATAAGTTTCCGAGGGTCCTACTATTTGTTGACCTAATTCAACACACTATTATGCAAATAACGTACCTTCTTTTGCAGGTTCTTGAGATAGAATGATAGAGGTAACCATCCTATATATGAAAAAGCCCATTTATTCCTGGTATTTCATGCTGTCTTAATTGATTCCTACACTATTACGGAACCCAAAGCGCACCAGCAACTACCCTCGACCACTCGTCGACAGTAAAGTACATTCTGATACTAAGTAGCTGCTAAAGAATTATCCCTACTCAAATAAATATTCTTCCCTCAAAATCTGTTACTCAATCGATTGGTCAAAATCAAAGATCAACTCATAGAAACGACTCACTCCTCGACCTCATGAGTGACACTACTCGCAAACGAAAATCCATCACGTCGTCCGATAAGGATGAAGGAATGTGCATATTGGCATCGCCTCAGCATTCTGCTCCCTATCGTGCTACTGTAACTCCAAACTCGATAGAATTCTGGAAGCGCTACAAAGGCGCCGATGGAACAATCGATCCGATGTTTTCGGCCCTAGCTATCAAACCTCACCGACCTGATGTGCACCTTGAAAGTACGGATTCACAAGAGCGGCAAATCCACCGTAGATGCACTTCCCTGGAGCTCAATGGTCTTGAGCAACAAGACCATATTATCCAGATTGAGGATCGTAAGCATTTTTCCACCGCAGGAATAGAGTATAGTACAGTCCAACAAAAAGATTCTCATGAAGAATGGTGGCATGTCGTCTCTCACCCTTTAGATTTCGATTTACCAAAGGTATCACTATCCGTGCATCTCAATACTCGCAGAGGTCGGGAATCAATGTGGGCGTTTTTACTGGACCCTGAGCTTTCGTCTACACTGGAGGAAGACAAGCGATCTCTCTTGGCACAATATTTGAGAACCGAGCGAAGAGTAGATCTTGAGTTTTATTTCGTCCATCCGAGCGATGGATCCAATGGTAAACGATGTCATACTAGGCATTCTTTCACCACAATTAAAAATGTGTTTGAAATAACACTGGAAGGATTTCAGGCAGAATATGTCAGTTTGGCAAAAGGCTTGACAATTCAAGTACAGTTGCGATTTTATCCACCAATTGACCCAGTCACGAAAGAAGAGGTAAACTTGCAGCATTTAGCGGGCATGTTTGAATGGGGCGATATGATCATGGCTAAATATGAAAACCCTGGAAAAGTAAATGATAGATGCGGAAACAAACAGTTTGAAGAAGAGAGGCAGGAATGTATGAGGGACGACACAGTTTCGGGTTCAATGAAATGTCTTCCATCGGGTGATATTAGGGACCCGAAAACAACACTGCCAGAACCATCGACTTGCAGCGCCGGAGTAACACATTTGCATTTGGAAACGAGCTTAATCGGATTGAAGAATCAAGGCGCGACCTGTTACATCAACTCTTTGCTTCAGACGCTGTATCATTTGCTTGCATTCCGCCATGTCGTATACGAAATTCCCACACAAAAAGAAGATACGACTGATTCTGTCACTTTGGCATTACAACGTGTCTTTTATCGTCTCCAGTGCAAGACGAAGGCTGTTAGTACAAAGGAATTGACTCGGTCTTTCGGTTGGAGTCAGATTGATGCGTTTATGCAGCACGATGTACAAGAGTTATATCGTATTCTATGTGATCGTTTGGAAGAGAAAATGAGTCGCACAATTGTCGAAGGAAGCATTCGAAAGCTATTTGGTGGAACAGTGCGTTCGTATGTACGCTGTGTGGATGTGGATTATGAATCTTTCCGGGACGAATCTTTCTACGATTTACAATTGGACGTCAAAGGCTGCAGCGATATCTATGCTTCCTTCCGAAAGTACATAGCGATTGAGATGCTGGAAGGAGAAAATCAATACGCAGCTGAAGGATTCGGAAAGCAAAATGCGAAAAAGGCCATCTGCTTCCTTGACTTCCCACCGATTCTGAATTTACAACTCAAACGCTTCGAGTATGATCCCATGCGAGATGGAATGGTCAAGATTCACGATCGATTCGCCTTCCCGACAAAACTAGTGTTGGACCCATTTGTCGAGCCAACGACCAAAGACGAAGAGGCTAAGTCTATTTCTGAGGGTACTGGGAAGAGGGTCGAATATGTCTACCATCTCCACTCTGTGTTAGTTCATAGTGGAGACGTCCACGGTGGTCATTATTATGTTTACATTCGTCCTGGTCGAGATACAGAAAACGCTGATCGATGGTACAAATTCGATGACGATGAAATCACAAGTGTGACTGAATCAGAGGCAGTGGAAGGGAATTTTGGAGGAAGCCTTTCACCAGGAATAAGTGGCTATAAGCGAAAGGAGCTTACTCGACATCCGCTAGATGGCTCACCTTTATTGACAGCGGCGCTGGGTTCACCTGACACGCATTCGGAAGAGGATCCAAGCCTAAATTCTGATTCAGGGCATTTGAAAGGCTACTTAGATGGCACACCAGGGCTGAATCGTGCTCCCGTCCTAAACCATGGCGAAAATCCGGATCTGTCCGGAACGGGAATGCATGGCCTCAATACATCACTGGACGCTGAAGGATTTCAAGCGGAGAATGGGAACAATATGATGCTCCCTCTATCGCGTACGTTTTCGAGTGCTTACATGTTGGTCTATATCCGTGACGGTATCAATGACATTTCAAGTGTGTCAAGGGATATGAAACTGAAAACACAAAGCGGCCAAACTCTTCTTCGACCGATTTCCTCATCCATTGAAGACGTGCAGATCCCACAACATCTGCTGCAACGTTTTCACGAGGAAGAAAAAATCACCGCTCGACGAAAGAAACAGCAGCAGACGGAGCATCTCTACATGACCCTGCGAATCGCTTCAGATTGGAGCATTCACAAGCTCAAAAAGTATTCGAAAACGACCGATTTCGCTTCCTTCAATAATTCGTTCTGTTTACGACTGCGAATGAAGCGAAGTGCAAGTATTCGACAACTATACTATCAGGTTTACAGACAAACAGGCGTGGAACTCCATCGTTTGCGACTATGGAGAGTCATCCTGAGAGAGAATCGCACACAAAGGCCTGATTCACCGCTCGAAAGCAACTCACTCGACTACCGCGTAGAGTGTCTAATTGATGAGGATACATCCACGAAAGCGCCTGTGCGACTGTTCCTGCAGATTTTGTCTGGGGAAAAGCTGAGAGCAACTGCATTTATCAATTTCTACTTCTGGCCGACAAGGACCTCGCAAATAGAGTCATGCGGAATGACAAATGAGCTTGCCAAAGAGGATGAAGGAGAATGCCTGGATATCGAAGACACGACAGCTCTGAATGCTATTTCCATTCCTCCGATTCGAGTCAATGAGATACTATTATTCATCAAATATTACGATGTCAAAATTCGAGACTTGAATGAGCGACTTAAGTACATGGGGAATATACTGATTGATGCGACCAAAACGGGTGCTGCACTCGCGAAACACTTGCACGACGCTCTCCATCTTCCTTACACAGATGAGCTCATCTTGTATGAAGAGATACAACCAACTTCTGTGGTCGAAGTAAACATGCTCATATCGTTGCAGCATTCTGATATCCAGCACGGCGATATTATCTGCTTCCAAACGGAATCCGATTTGAGTGCATTGACAAGTGCGAAGCGTCAAGGTTCTGTGTTGGATACCTGTGCTGGCTGGATTAACCCCAGTGAGGATGAGATGAAAGAGGTCGATGAGTTGTATCCTGATGTTCCATCATATTTCCGGTACTTGCTTGATCGAGTGGACATTGCGTTTCAGGAACTAAATCATCCAGAAAAAGAAGGCTTTGTCCTTGGTCTGCTTTTGAGTAATGTGTACAGGGACATTGTCGAAGCTGTGGCTGAGCATTTACAGCTTGGTCCCAAGCGTCTTCATCTTCGACTATATCAGCATTCTTCAATCACGGGAGCTCCTAAAAGAGTGCCGTTACGTCATTCTCAGTACTTTGATGATCGGACGACAACACTGGACGATTTCTTGACCGAATACGCTGACCGAACCACCATGTTATACTACGAGATCTTGCCTGTACCCATCACGGAATTGGAAGCCAAGATGCAGCTGACCATCTACCTCAGCACATATGACGATTGTTTTGACCACCCTGACACGTCCGATGATCAATATGGAGGACCGAGGCATCTCGATTTGATGTTGGACACGGCCTCGACCTTAGAGGACCTGGATGCACTACTCCAGGAAAAGTTCTGCAAACCTTCAAATAAAGTGGAGGATGACCCGGAAAAGCTTCTTTTGCGTTACTGCGAAGCAATCCACGAAGGCTCAGTCATCCAGAGGATTCTAACAGACGGAACCACAAAGCTCAGCAAATTCCAGTCTACCGTGGCATTTACTGAAGCTCGATGCAATGGTGATAGAACTCAACGTGCAGGCGAAATATTTTTGTTTGTTGAGAGAGTGCCAATGGATGAGATTCAGGAGATAAGCAGTGGTGGCTCCTATCCCGACACAGTGGCACATTTGCGAGTGCTTCACTGCGTATTTACATCACCAGTACAAATGTGGATCCATCCACACGGTGTTCCACTTGTGGTCTGCTACAAAAAGGATGATACAATCGGGCAAGTCAAAGATCGAATACGCAAAAGGTGAGTGTTTCCCATCAATTGTAGCTTCAGCAAGAATTGACCGATTTTGATTTTGCTGTTTACAGAATGGGAATCAATGCAGATAAATTTGCTGACTGGAATATTGCATACATCGTGGACATGAAAGTATCGGTTTTGTGCGAGACGTACGACCGCATCGAAACTGGTAGATTGAACATGGCAAAGTTGGAGGAAGTGTGTGATGGCCAATTGGATCGTCTAAGTTTCGGATTAGAGCATCCGGATCCTCATCTATTAACGGGTAAATACAGACGACGCACAGAGCAAGGCATCCAAATTCGCCAAAGCTGATGCAGATCAGATCCCCGAGCCAGCCTCCTTCTTGGTATCCCAACACAATTGCTGTTACGATGCAGCTAGGCGGCATGCAAATATCAACCGTAGATTGTGTCGAACAAGGGTCGGTACTTCTCATTTACAAAGCGACGACGAACTTGACCTGTGACGGGATGTAACTCCCCAGAAGCAACAGTAAAAGGCTCTGCCATTAGAATCCATTTGCGAAGTCGAAAATGTGATAAAGAACATTTTTGTGGAAGTCCTTGCAAAACTTGGTCGAAATGAATGGCCCATGCTGAACACTTCATCAGATCACCGATTGTGCGTGCCTGACTCCCGATCTGTTGTCCGAAGCGAATTACGTCTTCACTCAATTCACGACGAAAACTAGAAGAGCTTTGACCGATGTACGCGGCTGCTGTCTTTGACGGTGTCGCCACACGAGATGCATGATGCCCGGAAAGACCACCAATACTCCCAGCTCCCTGGCTTGTAAAGCTAGCACTTCCGGTGCTCCCGCTACTTCCGGCTCGAGGTGGAGTTGACACGATAGACTGATTTGCAGACACGTGGCCAGTTCGATGTCTCATGCCTTTGCTTCTACCACCCGACTTATTCTGTCGTAGCTTGACGAACAAAAGCACGCTCAAAAATGGTCGATTATCTCCAACCAACACCACGCGGTCCAGTTCTGGTTGCTGAAGTAAAGCACGC
Organism: Albugo laibachii; assembly: GCA_902706625.1. Classification (NCBI taxonomy): domain Eukaryota; phylum Oomycota; class Peronosporomycetes; order Albuginales; family Albuginaceae; genus Albugo; species Albugo laibachii. Next base: position 103,808 of record CACSLJ010000007.1, on the reverse strand, counting down.
TCGAATGGCTTTGTTGGTACCCAATCTCCCGTCGACAAGATTAAAAAGTCTCGAGGTGTGTCTGTGATCATCAAGAAGCCTTCCGGCGTCAAATGTCCACAATGTGCCGATCTATACCAGCCTTCAGGATTGGTTTGGGGCTGAATCTTTACTGCCTGCTTTTGTTGGCAGTCATGTCTCGGAACGCAAGCCGATTCGATTGTTTTGCGGGTCGTTATACTGGTTCTCCGGACACGAGAAGATACCATTGGTCTCACGTACCCCATGAAAACATTCCGGCCTTTGTAGTGAACCTCGTGCGTGACCTCACTATCATACAAACGGGTCCCATCCAAAGCTCGACCTGAACTTCCGAAAACCCAGGCGTGTGGGTAATTGATAGCGCCAAAACCAGTCGTTTCAGGGGAGCCATGAAGCTGATATATGGGCACATCGATCGTCTTGAAGAGCCCTTCGAGATCCAAATCCAGTGGAGCTAGAACCGAGTAGCAAGTGTGACAACTCTGCAGTCCGATTTTCTTTTTGATGTTATCTAGAACGAGTGTTTTGGCCACCAAATACCCAAGGCTTCGCCGACGACTCATTCCATACTTTCCAAATCGAAGTTTGTTTGAATTATTAGTCGCTCTTTGTTTAGCCCAACGATACAGAAACGAGTTGGCTTCTCCTTTGGCTTTATACACTTGCGTGCTGATGTGAGCCCAAGTTTCTGGATTTGCAAAAAATATCGTTGGCTTGTACTTTGTGATGATGTCTACGAGCATGTATTCTCGAAAACTAGGCGCACAAACGACGCTCATTCCTGAGGCTATGGGGAGATAGAGTTCCAAAACTTGCGCAGCGACATGATGCAAGGCGAGATAGGATATCAAGCGATCTGACACACTCAATGGTCCAAAACATTTGGCCAACACCATAGCTGTAAAGAGGATGTTATCGTGTGAAAGACAACTACCTCGAATCTCTCCTTCAGGGTCATAGCCAAATGACATGACGCAACACTGATCTGATGTGACTCGAGATATCCGAGCTGGGAAACTGAAAAGATCTTCATCCCCATGGGTATACGCAGCATCGGATTGTAGATTCCGACAAGCAAATTCGCAAAATTCGGGATAATGAAAAATATGCGTGGAAATGTTCAGCATAACCAGTTCTTCAGCCGGAAATTTGTCACGTAAGAGAATCACTGCACGAAAAGGATTCTTCAACGAAACCGGCGTATTTGGTTGAGCTCCTTCCACTTCAAGATTAATGTTTGGATGCTCAGAAGTTTTACGCGGCATAGTCAGAGCTTGGATGGCTGAGATAAAATTTTCATTTAGTTCATCGAGAATGAATATAGTCGCATTGGCGCACGGAACTATAGCATCACAAATTTCCTCAGCAGTCCATGTCGTATGTATGTGACTGACGATCCCGCCAACTGCTATAACAGCCATATTAAGACAGATCATCTGCATCGAAGACTGCGCGCTAAAAATTGCTCCTTCGCCTGCGCGAAAGCCTAGTCGAAGTAAACCATTTGACAGCATTTCTACCTGTTCCTTGTACTGCATCCAAGTGTAATTTTTTGCTTCATACGTTTTACTACTCTTATCGACCGAGTGAATACTTGAAGAGAACTCGCGTCCAGTTACAGCGATTGAATCAGATAAGTGTCGCGAAGTCCATTCAAAAGCTTTCCATATTGAAACGTCCTGAGAATCCATGCGACCATGCAATGAGTTCCCGGCCAATGAATTTCGTGCATCAAATAAGTGCGAATTAGATTTGGAAAACATTCGACGAGGTTCACACCGGAGGCTATCGGTGGAACCTCTCACAGCAGCCTGAATCGACTTTTCCAAATGTTCTGGTCTACTATGAGCTTCTGCATTCTTGTGTGTTTCAGGCAAATTTAGATTATTTTGGGATTGTTCGTCACCTGCGCGACTGTAGTCATTTACAGCCTGACGCGTCGTCGATGAAGTGCTGTCACGATGTCTACGACTTTGCAGGGAATCAAAGGAACGAGAATGACGGAGAGAATCTCGCGAATTTGAGATCGAAGAGAAGCTGTTTTTGAACTTGAGAGTGTTTCTGAAGACTGTTGAGCGGGATTTCCGTTGCTTGTTTTTCCTACTAGAGAAACTGAAGCGTGGTCTTTTTACAACGCATCCATCTCGCAAGGAAGTGTATGGAAGTGTGGAATCTGACTGCTTATTCGAAGCATGAATTACTGCCATGGCATCGACCAGATTTGTTTCTTTGACGGCAATTCCGACGGGATTTTTTTCCGTGAAGGATCTACTTTCACGAAGCTGTCTGTGTGATTTTTTTTGCTTGTAATAAGATGCCATATGCATTCGCACCTGGCGATATGCGATAAAGTATTGGGATCACTAGCTTCCAAGTCCTACATACTTTAAGCCAATCAGATGGAATCAACTTCGACAACGTTGATTCTTTGTGAAGCTTGAAAGCATAGGGTTATCTCTATCACGAAGAACGACGTGGTATCCAGCTGTGACTGCCTCTTATATGCGTCCGAAATTATAGAATGGCTTAATGTTAGTAGAAATGTATCGATTGGTTTCAATATGACAACCGGGGCTTGATTCCGTTGGACACTGGTTCTGACACCACTTTGACTTGTTTTGTAAGACATCGTCGGTCTAACTCTCAGGATGCTTTAAGGTCGACTGTACTCGTAGTACTACTACACTATACCCATCCATAGTAGCCGCCAGCTGCTCAATATGAGTTCAATGCATGCATGCAAACATCTGATGATACACGATGACATTAGCCATAAGCTAGCCTGTGCGAATTGACTAATCATCGATAGCTATCACAATCTGAAAGCTGACCTACATGAGATGTACGAGTGTTGAAGAGTGACGTACGTCGTCCATCACTGTCTCCGAACGACCGAAAGATGTCAAATCATATCCAAATGATCGATTTGATTTGTGCGTCGCTTCAAAATTTGTTTTACAGGATTCAAGCAACATGTTGCCCCGGGAACACCCTAACGCAAAACGTAAGGCGACATTAAACACGGAGAGCATCCCGGTCTCAAGAAGACCAAAAGTTGCGAAAAACGTTGCTCGAGTACACATAAATGATGACGATCAACTCGATACCCGGCTATTTAATCACAAAAAGACACGAAATGAACAGGTTGGCTTGGTTCAATCGTTTAAGAAGAAGAAACGGAATCTGCATCGACATCATCGTGTTATCAACGTATCAACGCAATCGGATCATGTTCGAAGTGATTTTGGCAAGAAATCTACGGAAATGACGCATTTGCTGGAGTCAACCGCTGAATCAACTACATTAGAGATGTCTGCGTTGTCAGTGAAAGAAGAAGCAATACAATTACTGTGGCTGGCAGTGAGATTGGTAAGGTTTTTTTTCATTACATGATATGACCCAAGCACTCATCTTCTTCGCGTTTAGTTGCTGTCTTACATCCTAGACTTTATCCCAGATTTCGTTGCTAATGTGGCAATCGGACGATTGAGTGCTGTATATAGCAGCAAATTCTTAGCAGCTATGAGTCTATCGTGCACATTCACAGTGTTAACTTCGTACACGATAACAATGGGAATCGCTGCGGCAATGGAAACACTGTGCTCACAAGCATTTGGTGCAGGAAAATTATACGAGCTCGGTATTTTTTTTCAAACTGGGCTAATTGTCTTTGTGGGCTTCTTCATCCCTATTTGTATACTTTCGCGATTCTCTGCAGTCATCCTGATTGCTTTAGGTCAGGTGCCTTCAATCGCCTATCTAGCTCAGGAGCTAGTGCTGTATGCATTACCCAGCATACCATTACAAGTGTTTAATGTTTTATTACGCAAAGTATTGCAAGGTCAGAGTATTGTAAAGCCGATACTTTATGCCGGGATCTGTGGAAATATTGCCCATCATCTGGTGATTTACATCTTGGTGTGGCATACGTCTGTCGGCTACATCAGCTGTTCTATTGCATCGTGTGCAATGGCTGCTTGTACAACAATACCATTATTGGTTTACGTGATCAGATGCAACGTCTACGTCTTCAGAGACGAATGGAAAGGATGGCAGTTTAAAGAATGCTTTCGGATCTTGCCCGAATTTATTCGCTTGGGCTTTTCTGGGCTTCTTATGTTTTTGTGTGAAGTTTGGGGATTCGCGCTGATTTCGTTATTATCGGGGAGACTATCTGACGCGGCAATGGCCATTAGTGCGAGCTCGATTTACTTGAGTTTCAGACGCTTTAACTGGATATTCTATGGAAGTGTTGCCATGGCCGGATCGATTCGTATCGGGAATGCGTTAGGAGCAAATAATCCGAAAAAGGCAAGCCTTATTGCCCATATCACTGCCAGTTCCGCGGTCATATTTGCGTTGGTCACCTCTACATTGATGCATGGAGTGCGATTTGCATATCCGATGATGTTTACAGAGGATCGAGATGTGGTGGATTTGACGGCACGCTTAATGTTATTGACTTGTCCATTCCAGATATTTGCAGGGCTGACGGCTGCCATTCAAGGGATCTTTCAAGGGTCAGGACTCCAAAATGTTGGAGCCAAGCTCAACTTTGCTGCCTTTATAGTGATGACGTTGTCTTTGGGAATGCTAATGGCCGAACAATTGAACTTGGGGCTGCTTGGGCTGTGGCTGGGCATGTGCTGTGGGATGATGTTTGGAGGTATCTACTGTATCTATTGGTTGTATCATGTGAACTGGGAAAAACTAGCATTAGACGCTCAAAAACGAACAGAGTGATGCTTCCAGGACGACCATTTACTTGCAAGTTACTCAAAGCGCAAAAATACCATAGTGGTAGTATCGGGATTTATTTAAATAATGAATGTGCTGTACCGGTCCAATAGGTTGACTGCGTCTTATTCCAATAAGTCACTATGCCCGAAGAAGGAAAACTGTGCAGAGCAAAGATATGGCCATGGTACTGTTTTACAACAGCATCATAATATGTGAAATAATGATGTCCGATGTGACCGGAAGAGCATAGCAAAGAAAAGGAATGTATGACTATTGTCTAATATCAGCTTGCAGCGCGTCTAGGAGCTATCTACATTAAAGCGATGGCGTTCAAGAGATTCATCATCTTTTGTCATCGACTCAGATGATAAATCCGTACTGCACCCATGAAAGCATAATCTAGGCCGATTGATAATAGCAATTCGAGAAGTTTCGGCTGTTGGAAACCTGCATCAACTTCGTTCGATCGCGTACTGTTTAGTTAGTAGCTTAAAAACCTTCGTGACTGAAACTGATTCTCTTCAGTTCGTTAACATCCTAAGCACAAAAATGGAAAATGATTTTTTTATGGAATAGCGGCATTGCCTCAAGTTGGACTATTGCCCCGCACTTCCTAACTAGAAACAGCTTAGCATGAGAGATCAAATCCGCTCTGTTAAAAATCGATTGTCCTGTAATGGTTTTGACGCTCTCGGATCGGAATCCTTTGATTGTCGTATGACATCAATGTCAACATTTGTGTGCTCGTCTGAGCACATACGATCACCTCAGGAGTCGACAGAAAGCGATAAAATGAAAAGAAAAACTTGCAAGCCGAAGCAGTACGCGAGACAAAGCGAGTTTCTACTTTTTTGTGGGTATGAGAACAACGAGATGTCATATCTTCCCACTTATCCTTGTGACACTGATCGAACTAGCTCGATAAATGTACGACATTCGATGCCTGTCTTCTTTTACAATCTTCCCGGAACTTTGTCTTGCACCAAAATCTGCAAGTCGAATGAAAAGCCTCCGTCAACTGACCAGTAGCCATCCGGCTGGTTTCAGGTCAGGCACAAAGATAAACAAATGCCTGACAGTGTCGAGGAGTAAATTGATACTCTTTGGATGGACGTCTTCTATATATACTCGGCGTGCGGACTACAGCAACAGTCGAGGCAGTGACTCTTTGAGCCTCACATCCTCTTCGTGATATCCTGGCAATAGTCCGAGCTAAGTTAGACCAACACATGTATAATGTACTCAGCGCAAGACGAGATTGAAGATTTAAATGTTGTTGTCCTATCTCCTGCGTCGCACTCTCAAAGAAAAGGTCGACTGCAAAGCATACAGGATGCAGCGCCTCCCAGTCCAACATACGATATGATAAAAGCTAAACATCACCGTACTCGAGCTTCATCGGCCAACTTTTCTCGTGGAGATTCATTCCAGAGCGATTTATCTGGCGAGTCTGAGGGCCCGCTCAGGTCCTTGGAAAGTGGAGACTTGTCGCTCCCTCCAATCGAGTCAACTATTAGTACCCACAAAATTGACGCTTTGGAAGTCGAGCGTTCTCGTCATACTTCCGTTAGTCAGATGGTCAGCACAGCTGCTTCGAAGCTCGCTGATGTCGGAACATCGTTGTACTCGCTTGTGGTGGGTACAGTTGCCACCGAGTCCCCATCAAACCCACTCAGCTCACCAAGTGAACCAGAAAGTATGGATAATGATTCATTCGAGCAAGAGTCACGAGTCATGTATTTAAACCGACCAGATGAAAACATTGATTTCTGTGATAACAATATCACAACAGCAAAATATACAAAAGCAAACTTCATTCCCCGATTTTTCCTTGGAAGACTATCACAGACAGCAAACTTTTATTTTCTGCTTGTTGGTGTGGGCCAAATCATCCCGGCTATATCGTCTACTTCTGGTCTACCTTATCAATGGATAGTTCTTGGTATAGTCATCTCCATTGATGCAGTGTTTGCTGCAATCGAAGACAATGTCCGTCATCGAGCAGATGCCAAGATGAATGCTAAAATTACTAGAGTTTTTGACGCACAGCCAGGTGAGCCGTCAAGCAAATCCAGTGTATCGTCATCGCACGAAGAAAATCAAACTGCTATTGAAGACGCTGATTCATCAAACTCGACAATTAGCTGTTTCTCGGAAGTAATGTGGAAAGATGTTTGTGTGGGTGATGTCTTGAAAATAAATAATTATGAGTTTGTTCCAGCAGACATTTTGCTTCTGGCTGTATCCGAGACCAATCCAGAGCAACCTGCTGGAATCTGCTTTGTCGAAACGAAATCTTTGGATGGTGAGACCAATCTGAAGATTCGACAGGCTTTGGGCTGCACATTCTCTCAACTGTATGACCCACGGTCTCTGGGGCATTTGCCCGGCCGAGTCATTTACGAGTTACCAAATCATGACGTCAATAATTTCTCCGGACGATACGAACCTCGAAACGGACACACAATCCCATTCGACCTGAAAAATGTCGTCTTGCGCGGCTCCATCATTCGAAACACACCCTATGTGTACGGTGTTGTTTTGAACACTGGATCCGACACCAAGATCATGCAATCGGGGTCGGAAGCCCCGGTAAAGAGGAGCAAGATCATTGCTACAGTCAACCGGGGGCTAGGAATATTGATAACCATCCTGCTCATTTTGTGCATTCTCGGGTCTGTGTATTGCTCTGTTTGGGTATCCAAGAACTATGATCGGGCGACTTATTTGTATTTGGGAGACCTCAGCGGTATCGCTCCTTTTCGTAATGATTTTGTCGGCTGGCTCATATACATTGGATATTACTGGATCCTCATAGCTTCATTCGTGCCGATTACTCTTTATGTCACCATTGCGATCGTCAAGAGCTACCAGACTCTATTCCTAAATCGCGATCTCGCCATGTATGATGAGCTCACAGATACGCCGGCTTTGGTTCGTAATGCAGATTTGAACGACGATCTCGGCCAAGTCACTCACATCTTCAGCGACAAAACCGGGACATTGACAGCGAACGTGATGGATTTTCGTAAAATGTCCATCAATGGAATCTCATACGGCTATGGAAGCACAGAGATCGGGAGAGAAGCTCAACGTCGACTAGGCAAAGATCTCTCCCAAAGTGATCTTCTTGCAGACCAACTTCCGCATGACAAACATGTTGATAACGTGCATTTTGTGGACCCGACGAGCGAGTTCGCCCATGCCCGGGACACTGATACTAATGCGGACCAATCTGCAAAAATAAAGCAGTTCTTGGTTCATCTGGCCGTGTGTCACTCTGTGGTTTTAGAACAAGCTCGGCCTGCAGCCAAAAGTAATTCTATCGTCGTTCCGAAGAAACATCGTCGGACACACAGCGCAGTAGGTGAATCCAGAAGAGGAAAAGTTTGCAGCAGAAAACAGCGCAACAATCCACCCAGAAAGGGAAGTAGCCAGCAGCCTCGCTCCAAAACATTGTCCCTCGTCGCTTCTGAACAAGTTCTGACAGGATCCTCTTCCAATGCAATGTCCATACTTTGTGAGCCAGCTTCCAAGTTCTCGGCCTCATCCCCTGACGAACTAGCTCTCGTGTCTGCAGCCAAGTATTTTGGATACCAGTTTGTGACTAGAAGGAATGGCTCCCTCACCATACAAGTCGCGAGTTCAAATGGTCAGGAAGAGATGACATTCGAGATACTGGAGATGATCGAATTTAGCAGCGCCCGAAAGCGAATGTCTGTCATAGTTCGAACACCAGCACGAGAGATACTTCTTTTAACCAAAGGTGCCGATGCAGCGATATTCCCTCGCCTGGATACAAGCAAGCTTGATGCATATATCGTTCCCACAACAATTAATCAACTCGAGCGCTACGCCAGTGAAGGACTTCGCACACTTGTTCTTGCTGAAAGAAAGCTGGATGAAAGCATGTTTCTATCGTGGTCGGAAAAGTATAAGGCTGCATTATCCGATTTGAATGAGATGCGCAGGCAAACTTCAGGGGAATCCAATAAAATCGATGAGCTGGAAGACGCTTTAGAGCAAAATCTTCAACTGCTTGGGGCAACAGCAATCGAAGATCGTCTGCAAGATCACGTCGCGAGATCAATTGGGGATTTAGCGCATGCTGGGCTGAAAATCTGGATGTTGACAGGAGACAAAGAGGAGACCGCGATCAACATCGGCTTTGCGTGCCAACTGCTGAGGAATGATATGGAACGCTTAATCATCAATACGGAAGCTTATCCAACCAGTGGGTCTCTGTACGATTTCCTATATGAGACAGCCAAAACCGCTAGACTCGCCAGTAGTACGAAGAGCAATTTGAAAGAAATAACGGGGAATACGTCCATGGAACAGGCCATCGTCATCGACGGAAAAAGTCTGACGATGGTATTCGCGCACAATGAGATAAGTAACTTGTTCCTAGATGTCTCCCAGTTTTGTTGTGCAGTGATATGCTGTCGTGTATCGCCCAAGCAAAAAGCCCAAGTTGTTCGACTATTCAAATCAAACGTTCGAGGCTGTCGAACGTTGGCCATCGGAGATGGAGCCAATGATGTCGGAATGATCCAAGAAGCTCACATCGGTGTCGGGATCTCTGGACATGAAGGGATGCAAGCTGTGAATGCAAGTGATTTCGCCATTGCCCAATTTCGATTTCTAAAAAGACTATTGCTCGTGCACGGTCACTGGAATTATCGTAGAATGGCCAAGCTTTGCCTCTATTGTGTGTACAAGAATATCATTCTGTATTGCACATGCTTTGTACTCGCAACGCTAAGTGGAGGTTCTGGCACATTATACTTCAATAACATGTGGCTGAACGGGTACAATTTATTGTGGTCTTCGCTCCCCATTGCTGTAGTTGCAGTTTTCGAGCAGGAGTCTCCAGCCTATATCGCTGAGAATTTTCCGAGTCTCTACTATGTCAGTGCACAAGGAGACCAGTTCAATTTGGCTGTGTTTACCCAGTGGATCTTGGAAGCTTTGTACGAAGGAACAGTGTGTGCATTGGTTCCAGCCTTCCTTATTGGTCATGTCGATTCTCGAGGAGCAAGCTTGTCAATTGGTGTGTGTGGAGGTATGGCCTGGTGTGCAATGATAACAGTCGGGTGGGTCAAACTGGCACTGAATATTGTCGCGTGGAACTTTGTGACAGTTTTTTCATTTGTCTTCTCCTTCGTATTTTGGTATATATCTGGCTACATCATATCCGTATACTTTACCACTGCCTTGGCTGACGTCGCCTTTCCATATATCTATACTCTTGCAGAATTCTACCTCGTTGTGTATCTATGTCTGGTGCTATGTTTGGGACGAGATTTTCTGTACAAAGCCTACAAACGAGAATTCCGGCCAGAGTACTATCATATCTTGCAAGAAGTGCATTTACGCAACTTGGACCATGCATCTTCGCAATGGAAGCCTCCACCAGTTCGCTATCAGCATTTTAAAGCTGATTTGAACATTTCCAAACCAGACTTTGTAGCAATCGAGAAAAGTCGAGTCACGAGCCCCATAGCAGCTGGGAGGGCTCCGACCTCGGCGACTCGAGCCGTCGAGCGCGAACGAGCGTATACCGGATTTGCATTTTCGACCCAAGTCCTGGAAGATCGATTCATCCATCCATTGCGAGATCTGGTCGTGCTTCCTGTCGTCCAAATGGTTGACTCCTTGGGCCAGCGTCTGGTCGACGTGCTTCATTCCAACGGTCCTCTGACGCGAGAACGCATTGAGGCATCTGGCAGCTCCATGCCGTTCGAGCAGAAGATCAAAGCCCTTCCTGTACATGATCAGGTTGTGTATGAGGTCCAACGATATCAGATCTTTAACGGCTGGGGATCTTCAGTACCTGGTCATTTATTCGTGGTCGACCCTCCACAATTCACAAATGCAGAAATGACTGACGGATCGGCATCGTTCGATCTAACTGATTTTGTGATCGACAGCCGCTTCGGCCGAACGGATCAGTGGCAATACGCGACCAAATTCAAAGACTTTTTGCAGGACACGAGAGCTGCTCCGACACAATCTCGACTCTCCTTGCGACGACGCAATCACGGATCGACAACCCTCGCATCGCACTCGGAGCGTAAACGACTTCGAAAAAAACTCAATCAGCTTGTTGGACGCTGTGTTCGCCGTCGTAGGTGGGTCCGGAAGGAGAGGCTAGTGCAAGAGGTTACTGCGACGATTGTAAATGAGTCAAAACAAGCTTTGGAAGAAGTGGAGCTCGAGTCCATCCATCCTGATACCGAATGAGCTACAATGTCAGCCTGGAACCATTTGAATCAACCATCCTTTACGTCAACAAGGCAAAGCGGTAAGGGACTTCTGGCCGCTCAAAGCACGCAAATGTGACAATCATAGTGACCGCTGTAAAATAACCAAATTGTCGGTGAAAATCGCGCAACATTAGCCGCTGAATCCAAAGTCGTGTTGATACTTCCTCTGGTGCGGGTACCCCTTGTCCTTCTACTGTTGATGTACTCTCACTGTCTCTAGATGAACGAAACAGCCGAGATTTCAACTTGAATGCGAATATCTCTCGGGTTAGGAAGGCACTCCCAAGACGGCCTAGAAACATACAAACACATCGAAGCCACATATTCCGTCGTTGATAGATGACTTTGAGGCATTCGGACGGTTTAGCAGCGATTGCAAGAATGGTCAGTAGTGCTGGAACAAGGATTAGAGCTGTGGAATCGGCCATATTGTCTTGTTCGGCTAGCTTCATTAAAAAATAAAGCGGCCGTAACTGAGTGTCATTTGAGTCACCTGATGATCGATTGAGTGTTGTGACTTCCATTAGGCTTTCACCCGAGTTTTTACCGCCAAGTGCGTTGCAGTACATCGAGAGGCTGCGAGGACCACAATAAGTCGATGCATTAAAGCAAGGCTTGCTGCTCCCAGTTTCCTTCTTATAGACATCGTCGACGTACTCTGACACATTGGGATCTAAAATGGTTATGTTGCTAACCTCTTGACTGCCACATATCGTTTCCGAAGAAGCGTCGTCTTCGTCTGATCGGCGAGTACGCGAATTACGCCTTTGTCGTCGAGTTGGTAAGTCAGACATTGCTCCAGCTCTATTGAATTGAGGCTGAGTATCCACAAGTTGCTCGGTCGGAGTAAGGGGAAGAAAGCTCTTGTGGTTAACAAACGCTTTTTTTCGCCGACTCAAGTTGCTAGCTAGATTTGTAGTCGCCTGGAAGCATATTCCAACCAGAACACCAGCTTTTTCGGGAATTGGAGCTGCGACCATCAGACAGGAAGCAACAGAGGTGCTGGATTGCGTTGCTTTCTGCCTCATATCTGAGTAAAATCCAGTGTTGAGAAACGCGATATGAATGATATTGAGTAGCAACATTGCCCAATACAGCCCATCTATCGGTGTTTCCGAGCTGACCATAATGTACCAAAACATGTAATAGTACAATTGCCCGATATATAAAAGCGAAGGATGAGCGAATGGCTCTGCCATATGAGTCACGACTCGCGTCATGACATGGAAATAGCACTGCATCACCGTCAGATACAGCATAGATATTCCGAATTTGACCACAGAAATCCATCGCTCACCAGCAGAGTCGAGCATCATCTTCTTCTGAAGCGATGCTAATTCCTCTGCTTCCTCCAACTCCGCCAACACAAACAATCGCAGGCAAAAGTGTCCAAGAAAAAGCGGTAAATGCACCATAATCGTGCTGTACAATACAATATGGTTGAAGGAGTGACTGGAAGACTTTGTTTGGTACTGGTGCGTGACAAAAAGAATGATGCAAAGTACAAGTGACAAAACTTGAAGAATGAACCAAGCACGAATTCCCCCTGGGCCAGGCGGTGCTCCGTTTTCGTCACTTTTTGCATCTGCTCGAGTAGCTGAAGTCGTGTTCATGCTGCTATAAATGACAAACATAACAAGCCAAGTGATAACGCATGATACAATACTGACGGTGATCGTCTGCGAATAACTTTGTCGATCTGCAGCAACGACTACGCGAGCTGAGGGTAGATGGTCCAGTCCTCCAGATGGGAGACTCTGATCGATCGAGTTTCTCTCGATATCTTTTGCAATCCGGTTCGAACGAGCTTGCGATTTAAGAAAAAAAGGAATGGCCAAAAATGCAGTGATACCAAATAAAGTATTTCCTGTGATCCAAGCCATAGGTTGGAATTGACCATACGTGGTATACGTCCCCATTCCAAGTTGTCTTCGGGAGGAAACTGTTATGGAGGACTTCTGGAGCCATAGCGATACTTCAACAATGCTAATGGCGACACTCACGAGCCCCAATCGTTTCCACAGCAAGGCATGAAATTGGAAGTCGCTCAATATGAACTGAGTTTTTCTTCCTTCCGGTTCCTTCAGAGTTTCAGAAGTATGTGTATCTTGCAGCTCATAGAACTGATAGATGAGTACGAACGGGTACGTCATGATCAATAGATTACTAAAGTACCACATGCAGCTCGCACAGAAGCCGTACATGATCTTACCACATTGTCCGAGCAGAATCAGCATGATACACACCATCAGAATCCACAGAGGAAACGTCAGCTTCCACCAGAATAAATTCCATTCAGTTTGCTGCTCTGGCCCTTGAACGAAAGTTTGAAGCAAGCCAGCGACAAAGAATCCGAATGATTTTACAAGCGCTACGAGTGTGACTACAGATTTTACAAAAGTTCGTGAGATGAGCCAAGTTCTGACGCAAATCCGATGAATCCATCTGTAAACGTTCACTACAAATCGATGCATCTCGAAATGTGAGCTGTCAAATGTTCTGACTATTTGCCTTAATTAACTGTCGGTAACCGAAATAAGAGCAAATTGAGAAATTGAGAATTAAAGGCGTATGAGCGATGAAGAAGACGTAAAGAGCTCAGTTTTTTTTCCTTTTCTGTTTGACGATAGCTGCTGCTTTTTAGTTGAACAACTAAATGGGTGTAGAATCGCATCTACACCTCGACTATACGCTAAGCATTAAATGAGCGGCAATTTAATCCTTTCTAAGACTGCTTTGTTGCAGCAAATGTGCATTATAAGACTGCACCTATGAGTCGTGTTTGACTTCAAATCTGATTCAATTCTACATCCGACATCACGCTAGATCAAATCATTGGATTAAGTGATGGAGTTGTCCGAGACCACGCAAACAGCTCCAGTGTCAGTGAATCAATTCCTAATGATGCTGTTTCAGGGGAGTCGTCTGCGACTTCTTATTCAGAGATTCATGACGAGGCCATATGGAATTTTTCTCATACTCGTGTTCAAAAAAAACCTTTGATTCTCACAATCAGCGCGTGTTATGGTACGCAAGAGTAATCAAAAGCCCATCAATCCTTTGTTGAAAGCGTTTCCATACGCATCACTGGTTGGTTAAAAATAGTGGCATAATCGTACTTGCACGAAGCAGTACATTAATTGAAAGCTCGAAGAAGCTTTCAAAACTCATGGCCACAATAACGTCATTACAAGTAGATAATGAGCAGTTATACGCGATGAATCTGCAGGTATTGAAGCGACATGATGAAAGCATGACAAATATCATCGACATGTCCAGCCACGTCGCTGTATACGAGTTTGATCAGGTCAATCAGTCTTGGGTAAGAGGCTCGCTTTGTTTACAATAGTATGCATAAACTGAGATTTTGCCGTATTAGAAACGAAACGATACCGAAGGATGCTTGTTTATTGTAGAGCGCCTCGCCAGTCCTCGCTACCAACTCATTGTCAACAACCGACTGAATACAAAGAATATGATTCTAGATATCGATCATTCGCTCCATGTCGATTGCATCGAGAGCTTTCTTATATTACGTGTTCAAGACAAGGTATATTCGTCTAATTTTTCTTAACTTAATTCGCAACAGCACAACTGAATGTTCTCACATAGATAAATACATCGACATTCACAATATATGGCGTTTGGTTCTTCCCTGAGCGAGACCGCAACAAGATTTTCAAGATCCTGGAACGGTTGGTTCAATTGATTCTGACATTGTGATAATCGCTAATGGATGTATGTCTGCTTTGTACAGCATACAGAAGACTATAGAAACTCGGCCTATTCCCAGTGAGCCACCCCAACCTCCCACTTCTACTCAGTACAATTCCACAACAATAAGTAATACGGGGAGTGAAAAACGAAAGCCATCTTCTAAGCGAATACAGCAATCAAATGCAAGGCAACAAGTAAAAGATGTCAATGTGGGCTCGCAGAAGGGAAATAAAAAATCAGTGCTATCAAATCAACAAAAATCGATTGCGATATTACAGCGACCGCAGCAGCCTTCTAACGTGTTAACACAAGCTGAAGGAAAAGCAGCAGGGGAGTTGATTTTAGGAATGATATCGAGCGATCAACATGCCGTGAAGCCAGCGCCAGCCACACATGCTACACAGGATAACCCGAATAGCAGTGCTTCACTGCTACTACCAACTTCTATATTGACCAATTCTACTTCACGATCATCTACCAATAAAAACAGCGGGACCAGAGAGCCAAAGCAAACAAGCAAAAGCACCAATCAGGCCAATGATGCGCGTATTAGCAAAGCAGATTTGAAGGAAACGCTTGTGTTTTTGCTAGATGAACCATCATTTTTGGAGACCATCTATCAGGCTTACTTGCACCGCGTGAGTCAATCAACGGCGTAGAAACAGTCGACACAACGTAGTATCATTCCGAGTACGCTCATATGGGTGTAACACTCTGATTAAATGAAAGTAGCAATTATTGCATCTCCAGCGACAGTCTGCTGGACGCTGGCGAGAACTCTACACACTTGAGCGGATATCTGACAGAGTGAGTCTGATTGACTCGAATGACTTACACTAAACTGTTTTGTCACTCACAAATTGGGAGTGTTTGCTCAATGTACAGGTAGAGATGAGTGAGCTCTGACTGATTCTTCATGCAGGTTGCCTGCACTTGCCCACAGTATGCCGGAGGTTGTAGTGAGCCGATAGTTGACACGATATCCAATTTGCATAACCAGTCCTGTGAGTAGGAATCGGCGTAGATTAAGCTACGGTGGTCAAATTGCAACATTAAAGTTATCATATCGTCCCGAGGAAACTATCCCGGGCTTGCGCACATGAAGCTCGTAGACTGAGTTGTCGCAGCATACTGATAGAACCGGGAATTGCATTTGAGAAATCTATCGTCCTTGAAAGGTGTGCAGGCTACATAATCGTCGATAAGTATTCGTCTATGTGACAGCGAGTAAACCGAGCTGCACATAAATTCTCTCAGTGTAATGCAAAGGTGAATTGGTAGTGCCTTGTTTAGGTTTTAGAAATTCTTCCGATTTTACATATTCAGCATCGGGGGAATAGCTCAGCGGCAGAGCACTGGATTCCAGACCCAGCGGTCGGGGGTTCGATCCCCTCTTCCCTCACTTTTTCCTTGTTATTGGCTGATAGTTGGTTGAACTGGCCCTCGACTTAGTGTTGTCATCATATTTTGCTTCGGTCTACAGCACTACTTTGGCCTCTCCTGCAATCGGTAACCCTCCATATACTTTTGTGATCACCTTCGTTGGAGAGTAGCCATGCTGGTGAAGCTTTGCGTCCCGGATTGTAGTCGAAGCACCGGCAGTGCATGAAATTATCATGAAAGGCAGGTTTTACGTCTAAAAATATTCAAGAGTCAAATCTATGCTCCGGAAAGACTGCCACAAGTCTAATAGACCTATCGCCTGAGCAAATATCACGCAATTCCAACTAGTTAGGCAGACAAAGCCCGCTTTGATTGCTAAAATAAATCTATAGTCGCTAGTTGTAGGGTTATCAGGGCACAGATATGAACCTCATCACCAGACGAAATTTATCATTTGTTTCGTCTTTCAGCTCCTTCACTTAGCTACGCTTCATATTCTGATGAAGGCGCTAGCCTGGTGAAGTATCTAGCGCACCAGCAAATCCGGTGCCGTTATTGGAATTGTCCAGCCATTATATCTTGAATGCCGAGTAGATAGACGCGGTCAAAGCGAATTGCATTATATCCTCAACAGCGTATAAACCTCTCGTACTTTTGAAGTGCAGTGATAACGACGACAGAAAGGTGCGTTTTTGATACAACCACATAGAATTGGAACAGCTAACTTTAAGCCAATGCTTGCGTCGTTACCAATGGCATCATCAATAATCAAGCTTTCATCCGCAGCACTGACATCGGCCAATTTTATATCCTTTTATGCCACGCAACTACTGTGCGACCCGTTCGGTGCGCTAATTAGAAGCTCGTTGTCGACTTCCGAAGCGTTGATAGGAGCGCATAACTCTACACTGAAATCATCTGGATCCGAACGCTGCTGAGTGACTCGCCCTATTTTCATCTAGTCGAAGCGATTCGTGTCACCATGGAGGACATTTTATTTGAAATGGAGAGCCAATTGGACAGACTTTATGGTCGAAGCGAACACGCGTTCAAAGTATCATCTGTACAAAATAGCAGGGGTGGTATTCGGAATAGCCAGTTGACTTCCATTTCTTTTGCAGGCTAGCGTCGGGCAAACCCTAATTTGAAGAAGCTTCTGCGCTGTTCTTCTAAGAACGACACAAAAATGGCATTGAGCATTTTAATCGCCAAAGTAGTGTGTCCGATTGATCTCATACCAGCGCGACCATGCCAGCCTCAATTGATCGATACAGAGGAAATCGTGTTGTACTTCAGCGTGAAGACCAGACTCTTGTCCTCGTTTTCAATTCTCAACCTATCAATGCGCCAGTCATCCTCGATGCACTTGAATCTTTTTTTGAAGGACCGAACGAGAATACACAAACACATCATCATACATCCGCTTGCTGAGGTCGGATACCGTCACAGTGACGCTACACTTTACCAAATGAAACACAAGCTCGAGATTTACACCTGTGCAATTTTCTGAGTGAAGATTGGTCGGATAGTAGCTCCGGCAGCATCGCAATTCGGCAAATATTCGTGATAGCTGGATTTAATACTTCCTGTGTCCATTCTTTTTACAGACAACTCTGACAACGCTGCCATAGTCATTATCCATACTGGTAGGCTTCTTACGTGATCTATTACCAAAATAGAAAATGATTGCCCATTGCATGTAGTATTCGAGGCTGGTCTAATGCAAAGAGTGTGCATTATAATCATGGAATCTTTTGTAAAACTAATTGGAATGTCAACCTTACCCTAAGGGTCGAGTCGGTCATCATCTACTCTGACAAGCTGTGAGAATAATGTTCAGCACAAAATGGATCACCGAACTTTAAAAAGTGCGATACTTCTCGATTTATGCGTGTCATCCTTGCGCAGGGGCCATGCTAATCTTCTCTGTATCGTTCCAATTTTTTCGGATGACCACGTAGTGGTTCCTGAAAATGAGGAAACAATTTAGAATATATACTATTGTCTTTGGCTCATATCGAAAACACAAAACACCACTTTTGTTTGAACACAGTAATGTACGTCTAGCTATTGATTAACAGCGTTGAAGACTGTCGAGTTCCTTTTGAAGCTGAAGCGTCTAATCCGCTTCACTTACGGAATGAAATTATGTGATTCTAAAATGCATTATACGTCGAAAGCCGTATATTACATATTTTTATGGAAACTAGCGCATCTTTGATTCCGCGCAAAGGGACGTAAGCCATAATACAGCCCTGTCAATTTCAGAATAGCTTTACTACCAAAATGCACGCCGGACAACGCAACTGCCGCAGCACGGCCGTTATATTTCCTCGATTCAGAAACGACCCTAACTGGTTTCAAACCAAGCATTATCATTATAGAATTCATTCCGATACTCTCAAATGTTCGGTAGGCTGTAAATATTGTTTAAGTGAATGCCGAAAGGATTAATGTCGTGCTCTTAGGGAAGCTTTTAAGGCAAAATGCTAGAAGTATAGCTGGGGCATGCGCGATCTCAGTCGGGTTAGTCTCCTGCACTCATGTGGTACCTTCTGTCAAACCTTCAATGGCGGAATCACAAGTCAAGGATCCTTTGGGAGAAATCTCAAATCGGCTGAAGAGCATTGAAGCCCGTTTACGAGCTGCTAGTGGGAATAAGTCCTCGCAGTACAATAACTATCCTGTTTTGACTCCAAAACATCAATCTTTGATGGCGAAGCACTTAACGCCTGAAATGTATGAGAAACTTAAAGACCGACGAACATCGTCCGGGTACACGTTGGACCAAGCCATTCAGACTGGTATCGATACACCACACCTTGGCGTCGGTGTGGTCGCTGGAGACGAAGAGTCCTATCAGACATTCAAGGAGCTCATGGATCTTGTCATTGAAAGCTGGCACGGATACAAACCAACTGATTCGCATCGCACGGATATTGACTCGAGAAAAATTGAAGACGGAACTTTACCGTCCCAGTATATTATATCGACACGTATTCGTGCCGGTCGAAGTGTGCGTGGACTCTCACTACCTCCAGGCACCAGTCGAGGAGAAAGAAGAGAAGTCGAGCGAGTTTTATCTAAAGCTCTTGGGAATCTCCGTGGAGATTTGAAAGGGAAATACTTTCCGTTGAGCAGAATGACAAAAACTGAGGAAGAGCAGATGATTGAAGACCACTTTCTTTTCCAGAAACCGGGTGGAGGGACATTACTCACAAATGCTGGAGCGGCTAGAGACTGGCCGGATGGTCGTGGGATCTTCCACAATGATGACAAAACTTTCCTAGTATGGATCAACGAAGAAGATCATATGCGTGTTATTGCTATGCAAGATGGCGGTGATGTGAAAGCTGTTTTCGATCGATTCAGCCGTGGAGTTTCTCAAGTGGAGAGTGTCGTCCAAGACGAAGGCAGCGAGTACATGTATGATGATCACTTGGGCTTCGTGTGCACCTGCCCATCCAATCTAGGTACTGGGCTACGTGCCAGTGTAATGATCAAATTACCTTGCTTCGCCGAGCACTCGAAGCTTTTCTACGAGCTATGTGATAAGCTCAAATTGCAAGCGCGTGGAGCTAAAGGTGAGCATTCTCCACCAGGACCTGGTGGTGTGTACGACATATCCAACAAAGCACGAATTGGATACTCTGAAGTCGAGCTAGTCCAGACCATGATCGATGGAATTTGGAAGCTCATAGAGCTCGAAGAAGACTTGAAAAACAATCGTCCAATTGGCAACAAAATTTCTTCTTTTGGACTTTGAGCTATTGAGAAAGTAATCTGTGATAATCCATGTATTTCGCTTCTTTGCCTATTCCTACATTGTCTTGACAATTTCCATCAGTGATTTAAAACTGAAAGGCTCTGTAGCCGCCAAATCCGCCAACACTTTGCGATTTAACTCAATGTTTGATGCATTTAACCGTGGAATCAGCTTAGAATACGAGATTCCTTCCTGACGTGATCCTGCGTTGATTTGCTGGATCCACATCGTACGCATATCCTGTATCATTCAGTGATAAGTATGAGCCTACCATGTCATTTAAAGGTGCTCCTACCCGTTTTTTCTGCTTGCGGTCACGATACTGGTATTGTAATGCCTTCTCCAGCCGATTGATCGCGACTGTATAACACGAGTTGGCCCGACCGCGGTACCCTTTGGTCATTGCCAGGATTTTCTTGTGCTTCTTCCACGACATATTTGTCTCTGTACCAAAATCGACGAAAATGCAAACCAATCAATTTGTATCGGATGTCATTATCAAGCGTTTGATTGGTTCGAGTACATTTCAAGCAATGCATCGAACGATTCGCTTGACGCAATTAGCGACGCGCTGTGTGCCAAAATCGCTTCCGTATCACAACCAACAGCGCACAGCTTTGTTCAGGAAGCGATTCTTGCACGGTAGCTCGAAAAGAGATACGTCTGAAGCTTCAAATTACTCATTTTTGTCGCCTCGGTCTTGGTATCGCGGCTTTCATCATTGTAATGATTCTTCCGAGAATAAAGGGAAGGACGGCTGTACGTTACCAGAATTTATTTTCAAAGCCCGTGTAGCCTGCCAAGGAAAAGGTAAGAAAGCGAGTGCGAAAGACCGCGTGGGGAAAAAGGCGGCGGATCCCAATCATTGCGGTGAAGACTCTTATTTTGTAGCGGATACATTTCTTGGTGTTGCGGATGGTGTTGGGGGATGGAATGAAAATGGAGTCGATCCAGGACAAGTATCAAGAAGCATGATGCGCAATGCAAGCAATTTTATTCAGGAACAAGGGCAATCGCCATTTCAAACTCTTCAGTATGCTTTTCAACAGATGCTGGGCGATCCTAATGTAGAGGCAGGAAGCACTACTGCGTGCATATTGCAGATCAATTCCGTACGATCAAAGACGGGCGATAAATTCGTTCCAGTTTTAGCGTATGCGAACCTCGGAGACTCTGGCTTTGTGGTGATACGAAATGGGAAGATTTTGTTTCGAAGTGAGTTTCAATATTATGGCCGAGCACCTTATCAGCTTGCTAAAGTTCCGCCACAATTTAAAGAATACGGTGCAATCGAGAACCAGCCCCGAGACGTAAGCTTATTTGGGAGATTACACAAAATATGAACAAAAGTATTGTTTTGTAGGCAAAGCTGGGTGATATTGAGTTACAGGTAGGCGATGTTATAGTGCTGGCGACCGACGGAGTGTGGGACAATTTCGCCCCTGATTTGGGTGCATCTACTCAGATTGACTCGGTAAATACTTGCGACCGCTTTGTTCTTGTTCTGATACGAATTAAAAACACTAGAAGCCCGGTAAAGCATTCCAAAAGTTTTGGAAGACAGAATTGCATTCTCTCATAGATATTGTTCAAAATGATACCGAGAATGCTGCTAAAGGAATCGTTGAAGCAGCCATTCGACACAATCTCAAACCAGATGATATCACTGTTATCGTTGCTCAAGTCGTAGCGAATACGAGTAGAGTAGAAACGAATAGAATGAATGAAAAATAAGTCGCCATCGACCCTGTAAGATACTTCTTATGCGCCACTAATCTATCGGTAGAAGAGCATTACGCATCGAATAAAACCCATTGCGGAGAAAAGCGTTAAATCACACATTTGATGTATCACACGAACTTTCGCGATTTGAAATTGAAATCGATACTCCATGCAGGAAATCGAGCAAGTTCGCTTGGTGGAGTTGACTTCCGAGGAAGCCAAGGTTCAGTGCAAGATCGATGATTACCAAGAGTGGGGACACCCGTTCTGGACCCAGGAAGAGTATCAAAGAAAGGAAAAGATTCAGCGATCGACTCGATTTGCAAGCGATAACTCAATCTTTTTAGGACTTTTAGCGAACGAATCCGAGGAAAATGACAGCAAATTGGAAATCATTTGTCACTGTGAAGTACATCGATTCGATTGTATGCTTAAAGCTCGTCAAAGCGAGCAACTTCGATGGGGGTATTCATATCATATTGCTTCTGTATTCACGTTACCAGCATATCGAAGACGCGGTTATGCTGCGTTCTTCATGCAGGAGGTTGCCGAATTTCTCCGAACTCGTCCAAAGGCAATTGCGTCTGCACTCTTCTCTGATATTGGACCGAACTACTACACCAAACTCGGCTGGAAAGTATTTCCGTCTGATTCAGCTGTAATTGATTTGGTCTCATCCGACAATACCGTCGAATTCAGCATCGATGAAGCAAAGTCACTTTTCATGGACCAAAAGTTAGATGCTCTGCTTCGCGAGGATGCTGAGCGCATCAAACAACAGCTTCTTGACGATGAAACTCTTTCCAATATGGACGTATTGGCGACCATTCCGACATTCGACTCGATCGAATGGCAGTTTTGCATCGGACGATACTACGCAGAATCTAGAGTGCTCGATCCTCGTCCCATGGAATGTGGGTATCGAATAAATGCCGACGCATTCATCGTGTGGGCGCTCAATTTCAAAGAGTCGACCCTTTTTGTGCTACGGACACGAATGGATTGCGCCTGTGAACAAGTATTACAACTACTCCACGCTGCAATCGTGCAGGCTAATCGCTACAAGCTGAGATACATCAAAATATGGCAACCCTCATCGATATTATTTTCTTCTTCAGTCCAAAAGTACCTAGTTATTACAAAAGTGGTGCGCACCGAGTCCTTGTCGAGCTTGATATTTTTTCCGGAAATGGAGGATACAACGCTACTTTGGCTTCTTAACGAAAAATTCTCGTGGGTTTAATCACAAAGCTATTTATCGCGTTACTCTTCCTATTGCGCTCTTATGAAAAGCACTGTCACTTCTATTTACAAGTGCCTGCTACGCGATGCAGCTCTCTTGAAAGACACACCGCATTTTAGACTGCGTGCGCCGCTGCGGCTGGATCAATGGGGAAGAGGTGATTTTTTAAGTGCCTCTGTGGACAATAGTAAAAAACGATTGGAAGATTTTCATGGACTGGAAGACATCTTCGCGTCAAAGAATAACAGTTTCCAAGACATCGAACATCGAACAGATGGTGATGCCTCAATCTTAGTCGATAGAATTTACGAAATAATTCGTCAGGGATTCAGGCAAAATGCGCATATCAGCGATTCTAATGTAGGTGAGCTTCTGTCAATATTTGTCGTGTCCTGATTCACAAGCCCAATTATCGCCGTAGATGATTGCTTCCAAGCTAGATGAAGCTATTCGGTAAAGCGTACTCCATCTGAACCGCTGACGAAATACTAAGACGACCTCTAGCGCACTACAGGAACTCTCGAATCAACTTCTACTCGCGAAATGCTCTAGTGGTATGATAACATGCACATCCAGTTGCTGTGGATTCTGAACGAAGAATGATATAGTCTCAGTCACAAAGGGTATCTGCGTCGAAGCCACCAGTCAGCATGTAGATAACAGCTCAGCGGATCAGAATTTGTATAGATTTGCATATCGAATCACAATCACAAATAACAGTACGTCGAAATACTTTGCGATCTCTCATTAAAGCCTTACGTTTCTCTGTAGATGAGGAGCATCCGTATCAAATTATTGGTAGGCAGTATACATTTAAAAGCGTGTCGGGTCAACGGATTGCACTTCCTCGTGGATCTCCTGGTATTGTTGGGTGCACTCCAATCCTATTTCCTGGTCAGACTTTCCAGTATACGAGTGGAGTAGAAATCAATGCCCCATTAGGTAGTGCGAGTGGTGTTCTTCACACTATAAGCAAAGCATCCCATGTCGACGAAAGTGAGGAAGCAGCCTTTGATGTGCTTGTCTCGCCTTTCTCCTTGATTGCTCCTTCTGCCATTCGAGCGTATCATAACGCTACCGGTATGGTTTGATATGTAATAAACGTATTTGCCTCCGCTACATTTCTGGTATCAATTTCTGGCGTTCAAATTCGAGAGATGTCGATCGACGCTGCATTCACCGATGCTGGGAGCAAAGAAGGACTAAGAGCATGGAGAGTGGAAAAATTGGAACTTATAGAGGTCCCCTCAAATCTCATCAACAGACTCTGTACGGGCGATAGCTACATTTTCCTAAAAACAATTCAGCATGAAAGGTAGAGTTGACAGCAAGCTAGATAAACTGTATATTAAGCTGAAAACATGTAGTGGATTCTCTTGGAATATACACTTTTGGCTCGGAAATGAGACAACCACCGATGAGCAGTTTGTTGCAGCGTATAAAAGCGTTGAGTTGGATGACGCGTTGGACGGCTCACCCGTAGAGTATCGCGAGTGTCAAGGAAGAGAATCAGTACACTTGAATCCTTTCTCGATGATTTGATTACTCATTTATCTTCAATTGTAGCCTCTCTTTCTATCCTACTTTAAAGAGTTGGGCTCGCTAGTGTATTTATCTGGTGGAGTATCGAGTGGGTTGACTTCTGTCACCGGAGTAGAAGATGCTGAAAAACCTCCCAAGCTGTTTCAGATCAAGGGCAAGCACGTGGCTCGGATCTCTATTGTTGCTGTGAAGAATTCATCTGTGAACTGCAATGATGTTTACGTACTTGATGCATATGACGAGTTGTTCCTATACAACGGACGAGAAGCAAGTATTATTGAAAAAGCTAAAGGTTTAGACTTTATGCTCAAGCTTCGGAGTGAAGAAAGGGGAGGAAAGAGTCAAATCACCTTGCTCGATGATGAACCAAAAAATGAGAAGTTCTGGAGTTTGCTCGGAGGCTATATTGACGTAAGTGATACGGTTCCAGCACAGTCGGATGAAGACTTCAGTGAGGCTGCCAAGAGCAGTACGAGAGTGTACCGTGTGTTGATCAGCTCAGAAGATGACGTCAAATTCATTGACGAGACGTCTCAGACCGGCATCTTGACTAAGGATTTGTTGCAGACAGACAATATGTACTTGGTGGATACTGCTTCAATTCTGTATGTATGGGTAGGTCATGGCGTCTCTACCGATGCAAGAAAGAAGTCTATGGTGAATGCAATGCATTTCCTCGGTGAAGAGAAGAAACATGCAAGTCAGATTCCAATTACCCGAGTAGTGGAAGAAGCGGAATCGGTTCTCTTCAAAAGCTTATTCAAAAGTTGGGAATCCTCGCCCTTTTCCGAGTCTGTTCAACAAAAGCCTGCAACTTTGTCAAAGAATTCAAGTGGGCATGATGTCGACGTCGTTGGGCTGGTCAATGGAGGACACGCACTTCGACCTGAAGAGCAGAACGAAGGCGAATCTAGCATCGATACTGATGTCGAGTTGAAAATCTGGCGTATAGAGAATCTGGAGAAAGTGGAAGTCCCAAGTGAATTTCATGGTGTTTTCTATGGAGGTGACAGCTACGTGATTATGTGCTCGAGAATGCTGACGTTGACACACGGCTCGCAATCACGCAAGAGCTTGATTTACTTTTGGCAAGGCCGTCAGTCTTCCACTGATGAAAAAACGGCGTCTGCAATGATCGCAGTTCAGCTCGGAGAGGAAGTGAGTAATGCATCAGCTTTGGTCCGCGTGGTCCAAGGAAAAGAGCCGAGTGATTTCCGTCGATTATTTAAAGGTCGAATGATCGTCAGGAAGGGAGGAAAAGTCCGAGATGTGTTGGAAAGTGAAGCCACTCCGCCAGAAAACTTGCTCTTTCATGTACGAGGAACCACAGAGGCAAATATAATGGCAACAGAAGTCGAACCCAAAGCCTCCAATCTCTACTCTGGCGATTGCTTCATCGTGAAATCAACCGAGCAAACCTTTGTCTGGCGAGGAAGCGGGAGTTCCGAGATGGAATATCAAGTCTCCTGTGGTATAGCAGAGCAATTGCAAAAGACGCAAGAGATCAAGACGATCAATGAGAACGAGGAATCCGACGAGTTTTGGGACATATTAGGCGGTCAATCCACTCCTACAAACGCTGCATTCACATTCGATTGTCCACGCCCTTCCCGTCTATTCCACTGCACGAATATTAGTGGATACTTTGATGCCACTGAGATCGTCGACTTTGCGCAGGATGATCTGACATCGGACGATGTGTTCCTACTGGACACATACGCGGCTCTGTACATTTGGATTGGGAAAAATGCCAATAAAGCCGAAGTGCAGAGTACATACACTCTGGCTGACAAATATCTGCAGACGGTGCACAGTGACGGTCGTGGCGATGACATTCCAGTCATCGCTACTTATTGTGGCTGTGAACCGCTCACATTCAAAGGCCACTTTGTAGCGTGGGACGATCAATACTTTGAACAAGACGATTATATAGACCCATATCAAACTAAATTGAAAAAGCTCGCTGCAGAGAAAGAAAAGCTCGCCGCAGAGAAGGAAGAGATTGAAGCAGAGAAGGAAAAAGTTGCCGCAGGAAAGGTCTCCGCAAAGAAGGAAGAGGATATCGCAAAGAAAGAAGAGTTCCGCGTAAAGAAAGAAGCGCTTTCTGTAGAGAAGGAAAAGGTCTCGGTGAAGAAAGAGGAAAAAGCAAACGGTGTCTTCGTAAAGGGTCAAGCGACCGTAGAACCGAACTTAAGTATGGAATCAGCCGATAATGCGCAAGAAAGTTCTACTTCGGGTCGAGTTTCAGGAGATAGGAATGCGACTGCGAAGTCGTCGTATTCCTACGAACAGCTTTTGGCGGGGGTAGACAACATCGATCTCACTGCTCGCGAGGTAAGCGATTCGTGTTTACTCAACGTCCCATGCTGATACCCACTTTACTTAGTCGTACCTTTCCGAAGAAGAATTTGAGAAAGTTTTTCAAATTTCCAGAGCGAATTACAACAAACTTCCAAAATGGAAACAGCAAGCAAAGAAAAAAGAGGTGAACCTCTTTTAGGAGGTTTAGCTTGAGCGGTAGCAGGAACGCGATAATAAATAACTGTTCTGTGAGCAAAAAGCAAATTCTTCTTTGAGACATGATCATGCGGTGGGTAAGAGCCAGTCAAGCGTGCGTTATTTCTCGCTCTAATTCTTACCCAAGATAACTGCTACGCTTATCCTCTACTCAATCAGAGTCACTTATTCGAACAATTCTCTATGCATTGACGACTTTACTGCTATAAATCGCAGATAACCGATGAGTTGGTGCCAGGAATACAATGGCCGTCTTTTGTTTCTGATGGGCTGTGTCGTGATGGAACACATATCACACACCGTCTTCTTTCTATGCAGCCCATTGATCGTGTTCCATTTCTATCCTGAGACCTCATACTATCTTCTTGGACTGTATACCGCTGCTTTATCATTTGCGAGTTATATGGGCCACTTTATAAGCAGCCCGATATGGATCAAGTACTCGCGGATCACTCTGTACAGCAAAGGGATCATTCTATCGGGCTTGGCGAGTATTGGTTTGGGTTTCTTCGGCTTGCTGCTTTGTCAATCGCTTGTCCAAGTCGTACTCACCCGCTTTATCACGGGGATATTCACAGGTGTCATTCCAAGTGCTTTGACGGAAATCGACGAGATTTGTGGGTATGTGCCTAATTGTTGTCGATGTGATTTTTTGCTTATTTGTGTGTTTGGAATGAAGGAATCGACAATCGCACTTGGCGACTATAAGTGAATATGTGGGGATGTTTCTGGGGGCGTTGATGACGTATTTGACTTTAATGGGTAGCTATGAACTGACGGTTGAGAATGAAACTCTGAATCGGTCGCAAGCGACCACGCTACAGATGAAGCTGTATTACTATCCGTTCACATTGGTATCCATGGCAGCTTGGGCTGTTGTTGTCATAACAATGATTGGATTGCAGCTAAACCCGAACCAAACCACGGCAGCGTACATTCCAGTGGCCTCACGGGATGACTATCACCTCGAATCAGAGTTTTTTTCTTCGGAAAAGTCAAAGAGTTCGGGTGATAGCTCTAACGAAGTAATCAACAAGTCACAAAGTAGAAAAATTCAGACGCATTCGGTGTCTGATGACGCGGCAAAAGCGAGCAAAAATGCATTGGATTCTCAGAATGCGTCTGAATCGCACCAGGGAAGTGTGATTTGGCAACCGAATCCGCACTTTGAAACGATTCGAAACATTCTTCCCCATTTTTATCAAGGATATAGTAAAGACGGACATGTTGTGTTATGGGATTGTCTTGGGCAAATTAAGAGTGAGAAGCTTCAGTCTTCTGGATTCTCGACGCTGGACATTTGTTTCCACTATCGATATTTCATCGAGTACGCTCTTCAGAAATTGCTTCGTGATACTCAGCAACTTATATACATCATCGACCTGGACGGATTGACATTGCTCGACACGGAAGGGTGGGCTATGGAAGCCTTGCCCATCATAACCAAGGATCTCCAGCACCTTTTCCCGGGAAGATTATACCATCTTTCCGTGATCAATGCACCGATATGGTTCAATGCAAAAGTCGTGGCTCAAGTGAGTCCGCATGTGGCTCCCAGTACGCTAAAGAGGATGAGCATTTCTTCCAAAGATATGACCAAGCGAGAGCTATTAAAATGGGTTGGAGTCGACGCTCTTCCTTCAAAGTATGGTGGAGAAGTTCCTGTTGAGCTCGGCAAAAGTACTCTGGAAAATGGCTTCTCCTCTTTTTGGATGCAAACGACGGGGTCTATGGAGAAGACAAAGGAGATCATCGGGAAACACAATCAGTTGTTAGCAGTTGATAGAGATTCCGACGTAGAAGACAGCGATGAAGAAGCATTTTTCGACTGTAACGAGTACGGTCTACAAAGTATTGGCCAAGAGTATGATGCTATCACGACAGAAATGCAGCACGCGATCACAATTGACGTCGACACTGCTAAGCGATCTCGAAAGAGACCTCTACCTAAGAAGCCTGAGCGCTTCATGGATGATGTTTTCAAACGTAAAGTGGAAGCACGTGTTTCCTTCTCGTCCCGACCATTCTCTCGACCCGCTGATTCCGACATCTGTCGGATCGTATTTCGTCAGAATCCCAACGCTGGTATGATTCTGATTCTAACGGGTTTATGGCTCTCCTTCCAAGCTGGATTTGATGATGTTCTTCCGTTATGGTTTATCAAAAACAAGAAAGAAGGTTTGTCAAATCAATCCGTCTCGATCACATTTCTCTCAAAAGTATCTTCTTATCCGAGCAAGATCGATCCCATTACTTCTCAAGTGTTGATGGTGACAGTTTGCGTGGCGCTTACTCCGTTTCTGGTGGGGTTGTGCCGCCTACTCGTAGGCCGATGCTTCTCAACTGGAATTATGAGACCGTTGGCCATATTTCGATTGGGTTTGATGCTCCAAGTTCCCATCATGTGCTGTTTCCCATTGATGGCTATTTTCGAACTCAATCATGTGGCTATGACTCCGCTGATGGTGCTTCTGATTATGATTGGAAAGCACTTGACTGCAGCTATCGCACAATCGGGTCTGTTCTCTCTCTTGGATCACTCCATTCCGGCTGATCGGCGATTGCTGGTATATCGTCTGACTCACATCATCAGCTATGGTGCCATTGTGGTGGGCGGTAGTGGCGCGTCTGCGCTCTTTGCAGCCTTTGCGTATCTGGAGTATCCATTTCCATTTGATACTAATGCGTTGTATCTTATTTTGGCCTCTGCATTGAGTGTTATGGTCGTATTTTCGTGCTTCATACCGCGTCGTCTGAATTTCCCATTACTTCTTTCGGTCGGAATAAATAAAAAATAGTAAGTCTTTTGAATGTATGGAAAGCTCAGTTTGCATTATATCAATGGAGGCAGATGTCAAGATGAAGAGACCATACGGAGGGACACGCAAGTGGAAAATGAAAGAGCGTTCGTTTTCGTAGCTGTTCACTTAGTCTGATAAGCACATTATGGTGAGATTTGGCTGCGGCTCTTTGGCAACTGCTTGTTTGTATGTGGAAGACGTGCTCAATGCAGAGTGAATCTAGCCTTTTTGAAATCGTATGATAATGTAAAACATTTGGTAATTTAGTATGGCTTTTCTATTGAGCTGATACTTTGCGAAGCTTTGTGGCATCATGAAGTAATAGAAACCATATTCTCACTTAATATTGGTAGCTGATTTATCTCTCTTTTGATCGATGACGGTGATTTCGCTTTTCAGACGTTAATGATTTTCGTTTTTTCGATCGATTCTTTGTATCAGCGCGATCTGAGTCCCCGCAATGACGCTTCCGGTGTGAGTGCGAGGCCGTAGAGTCAGAATCGGAGCTTGAATGTCGTCGATGTACCCACTTTCGCCCTTTTAGTTCTTTGGATATCCGATTTTTTTCCTTCTTTGTACTCTTCTTTTTGTGATGAGAAGAACTTTTCCTTTTACGCTTAAAGCGACGAGCATCTTCATCCGATGAGCTACTGCTCGAACTATCTTCGCTATCAGACAGACTGTCGTCGCTTGATTCCTACACACTGTGTAAGATACGAAAGTCTAAAATGAGGATAAGGAAGCAAAAGAACTGACAGGGATGGCTTTTGGCTGATCCAGAAGATGATTGCGACATTGATATGTCAAATGACCGATCATTCCACACTAACATACAATCGCACTCTGAAACGTGCTCTTACATTCGTCCGATTCATTTACCTTTTTACAAGCGCCACGAGTTTGCGTCTAAGCAAAAAGCCAATATCTCAACATCTCACACTATTGCTCGACCCTCATTTCGCTTACATTTTGATTCGATAATTTTGCCAGCGCCATTAGCCCTTTTGCTTGATCCCGAGCCAATTCACAGTCTTGGGTACCTTCATCCTATCGCATTCATTCATTATGAAACAAGCTCTACTTGCTACTATCTACTCACAGTTGCGGCATACGGATCGTAACCTATTGTGTTTTTCCACATTCCATTCATTTTCAGCGTCAAACTACTGTGCATTCGATTATTATGCGGCATTCGCGCTCTTCCTGACGACGAAGGCATGATGCAATGCTCTCCCAAGTTATAGCACGGTACTCAAATTGGTATTTCATACGCAAACGCATTATTTTCGCCAATTAAAACGCATCCTATTGAAGTGTTAATGGATTGTATACTTTTCCCTCTTTATCATCGGATCGTACTGTGGGAAAAAGCTTTGATTAATCGAGTGTTTCCGTGAATACGAGATACATACCATCTCCCATCGACTTGCTGGAAAAATGTGCTTGTTTTTCTCGTACCAGTGGCGTTCCACAACTTTCCCAGGATGCGACTGGATGACATGAAATTTGTTAGCGATCGATGGCATTGAGATACGGGATAACACACTTCGTCCTTCTCGATACGAGCGTCGTTGATGAGTCGTACATCTTCGTGTACGTCGAAATGGAAAAGCGGTCCGCTTTTCCCACGCGCTTTGGTGACAATCAGATCGTAGAAAGAGAAATGCTGTGCAGCTGAGACTGATGAGTGCACTTGCTCGACGATATGAGGGATCCACTTACATGCGGAATGATCAAATCTTCCTTTACGTATAACAGGTTCTCGGGGCTGATACCACGAAGTTCGCTAAATTCCTGGACGAGTTCTTGCTTGACAAGCTCCAAATACTTTGCGATCGTGGTCTTTTTTGGAATCTTGATGCAGAATGAGGGAGAGGGATTCGTAAAGAGAAGTTGCGGTACGAACCGTTATCTCCCGACGATGGCCAGATCCATTCCAATAACTGTACGTTACCGTCACATTCTCGTCTACGCGGACGATTTGTAAAGCTGCTCACCACTGAGACATATTGCCAACTTACTTTTGATACGATTTTGGTCTTCTTCCCATTCTTCTTGAAGTTTCTTCCGCTCGAGCTCTTCTTGTAGCTCTCTCTCTTTATCTGGGAGGAAGCTTGTCTCAACAAAAGGATTCTTCCTCATCATTCTCTTCTTCCTCCCCTCTCCCAAAGCATCCGTTGGTAGCACATCTGCATCCGTATCTTCTTCTAATGAGAATGAGAGCAGTGTAGATGCTTTTGGCTTTCTCTTGCGAGCATTTTTCTTCTCCACTGGCTTTGTACTGCTTTGACCAACACTCGCGAGTACATCGGATCGACGCGACTGCAAAATCTCGCGTTTCCTACGGAATTCTTCCGCAGTGACGAGTCCAACTGTCTGACGCTACAAGACATTCTCATCGTATCGCTTTTTGTGACCCAATCTATCGATTTATACCTTAAATTCAGCATCTTCCAAATCGTGATGTGTTTCAAAGCTTTTCTCAATGCGTGACGCACGAAAATTCGTATCCGTTATCTCCTGCTTCTTGCTCTCATAATCCTTTCGCTGTTCCTCGCGTTGTTTTGTCAATCGCGCGGCTCTGCTTCCCGCAAGATTCCCTTCAACCGTATGCACGCCAGCATCGCCATATCGCTGAATATCAGACGGCATCTCTTATATAATTGGCCAGAAATATCTCTATAACAACCAATCCGAGCATATATAATTCCCAATCTCCACCAATTATATATCTGTTCCAAAATGCTTCGCCGACTTCGACCAGATGACAGGTATCATGATGCGCATACAAACTCCGCCATACTGCTCACCATGCTTGTTTCATTACTAGAAATGCAAGCTCCTTAGCTTCACCCTCAGTCAATCGTTCATCTGCTGAAGATACGATGACTTCTTTGCAGCGCTATCGATCACAAACAATGAAAGACTATGGTCTTATGATCGAATACAAGCATCTGAGACAGCATGTGCCTGCAGGAATCTACGTTTTGCCGAGCTTTGATAATTCGCGTATTTGGTTTGGTACTATATTCATTCACCAAGGGCTCTACCGCAACGGAATTTTCAAATTCACAATTGAGATTCCTTCCGAGTACGTTCAGCTTGATGCCGCAAGGAAAGTCGCGCAATGAGCTGTTAAATGTCAGTTATAATGGACCGGGGACATATCCAAGCATCACCTTCTCCACAGCAGTCTTCCATCCCTACGTCTCGCCCCAGGTACCGCATTAAACTCGGAATCGAGTGACACTGACCCAATCTTTAGACTCGGAAGCTCGACCTCAAAGCCAAGTTCCCGGAATGGGACCCGGAATTACATTATATGGTGGCCGCGTTAACATTCCTCAAAAGCATTTTCTACATGAAAGAGTTCCCAGAAACTATAAACAATGTGGCAAATCCCAATGCGCTCAAGCTGTAAGACCTTTTTCTTTGCTTTTATTTGTATTAAGAATTGGTCAAGATTTCATGATGAGCTGGAGACGTACGTCACAAATGTCGAACGATGCGTTAGCGGTTCATTGGAAAACGTGTATGAGGATGACTCCAGCTCTTCTATCCGATTCACACGACCAACACCGGCGCATGAGAATCTTCGGAAGGAATTTTTCGCTTCATTGGAGACCTCCGAGGTGCGTTTTTCCGCTCATATTTAGCGCATGCTCAACCCATTTCTAGGATGAATGCAAACCAATTCCGTCGGAAGACACTGCTCAGCCCAAAGAACAAGTAGAGAAACCACTCGTAGAGACTTGAAACACTTTTAACCTCAACGGTCTTTATCCTCCGTGCTGGAAAAGTAGTACGCATGCTCCTTCTGCAAGAGGCTCGAGATGGCTTCCAGGGTTTTTTCTTGATCACAATTGTCCACAGACGCCCTCTTGTACCGTGGATTTTGTATTCCTTCCGCCAAAAGCTCCTGAGTGACCTGACGCATACCCATCAACAGCATTGCTGATCGAAGAGAACACTCCAATGCGATCCATCCATCCACAACGAGTCGATACACATCGGCCGATTGCTTCTCGCTCGCCAGCTGCATGTCGAGAGACACCTCAGCGCTGAAGAGAATCAGCATGACGGGTGTCACCAAGCTCGTAGACGGAAGGTGCACACGCCAAGTCTCAAGTCGGACATGGAACGTGAGAAATAGCGTATTGAGTCCTCTCTCCAGCAAGGACTGCAGCGATACATCGGAGTGTCCATTTCGAGCGTGATTCACAGACGTCGGGTGAATGTAGGCGATATTTTGCTGAGCATCACGCCACGCGAGTCTTTCGGTCGGTACATTGACGACTAGATTCGGCGCAAGACTCGCGTACAGCAGTGCCGAGAGGATGGGAACGTGATCCTGGACTCGTTTTCGCTGAATGGGCGCTCGAACAAAGCCGAGTTTTTGCATGAGCGACGTGAATTGCGTCTTGAGCTTGGCAATTGTGCACAAACTCTGCCGATCCAGTGCGTGTTGCCGACAAAAAACCGCTCCCTTGGCATCCGATGAGTTGGAGAACGCTTCCTGCCAGGTCTCAAAGGCTGCAGCTTGCGTGAGCACATCACAAAGTCCGGTGGAGAATCGCTGTTGACTCGTTTGCATTTCTCTTCGAGCCTCATACGGTGCCAAGAAGGGCGATTTCGATTCGAAAATGGCTGCACATGTGGCCATTGCGTCGTACACATTGAAAACAGCGCCCAACACGAGCATTTTGCCAACTTTTACGTCCATCGGGAGTGCTGATAAATATCTTCCGAGACATGTGAGACGCTCAGAATGCTCGCCATTGATCACCACATCTTCCAGCGCTCCGATATCGTTCAATTCTTGCAGCGCATCAGCCACAAACCCAGCTTTTGGAGGGTCCAAACACTGATCCAGGAATTCCTGGTAGCAAGCAGAGGTGGTCTCACCCATCAATACAAAGATATCCAGGCACAAGGACGTCAGCGATGTCCTTTGTATCTCTGGAATAGGCTGTAAAGTCATCGATTCCATAATGTATGCAGGAAAAAGCCTTAGACAAAGCCCAGCACTGGTCCGCCCAGCCCGGCCTTTGCGTTGTTTGCAGTTGGCTTGTGAGATCCAAACTGTTTCCAGCACGTTGGTCCGATGGATCGGATCATGACGCAATTCCTTGGCGCGACCCGAGTCGATTACCACACGAACACCTTGGATCGTCAGCGAAGTTTCAGCAATATTCGTTGCGAGAATGACGCGAATCCGATGCTGATTCGAGATATCAAATGCTCGTTGCTGAGCTTTCGCGGAGAGTGAAGAATGCAACGGAATCAGCTCGACTTGATCTCTGAGAGTTAAATGATTGTCCAGTAGGGTAAGAAGCGTCATGATCTCGTGTGTTCCAGGCAAAAAGACAAGAATGGAGACCGAGTCGGAGGTGTCTAAGCTCGGGTCAGTACTGCTCACCAAATACGCGATCGCGTGTGTGATCAACTCGTAAGGGATCTCATCAAATGGAGCCAATTCGCGCAGAGATTGAAGCGTTTGATCGCTGTATCCGCTCAAAGAACTCACGCCAGAGACTGAGACGACCTCTTCCTGCCACGAATGTGTTTCCGTGTACGATTTTCCTCCCTTGCCAGTGACACGAACTTGCACCTCCTGCTCCACGCGGTCTTCCTGAGCGTCTCGAAACGCAATGAATCCTGTTTTTTCCAACACATCTTCCAGGAAGAGCTCATGAACCTCATAAATTTTGCCTGGAACAGTCAGCATCGGACACGCATGCTCTCCGCCAAAATACGACTGGAATGTGCTCGCTTGAACTGTGGCACTCATGAGAATGACCTTGAGCCTCCTCGACGCTTTCGAGTTGGCTTGCTTGATGAGAAGCTGTTTCAAAAGTGTGAGCAAGATATCTGTCTGAACATCGCGTTCGTGAATCTCATCGACAATCAGGTGAGTCACGTGAGATCCGATGGTGTCAGATTGCAGCTGACGAAGAAGGATGCCAACTGTGCAGAAAACGAGGCGCGTCTGAGCGTGTACTTTTGGGTCGAATCGAACATGATATCCACAAATTGAGTCGGACGATCCCAATGGAACGGTTCGAGGATCTTCTCCAAGCTCCAAAGCCACTCGAGAAGCCAAGCTCATGGCTGCAAGACGTCGAGGTTGCGTACAGACGATATGGAAACACTCGGATGAATGAGAGTCCTTCAGCAATGACTCCAAAAGTATTTGCGGAACTTGAGTGCTTTTTCCACATCCAGTTTCTCCACACAAAAGCATGATGTCGCACTGAGCCAACGTCGTCAAAATGGAGGAGCGAAATTGAGTGATTGGAAGGTCTGCTCGAGTCTTGGCATGTGCTTGATGCTGAGAGGAAGTCAGTCGTTTAAGCGCGAGGCTTTTGAGCCGATGGAATTGATCTGTTGAGCAGTCGTGAGGTCTCGCGATCCGATCAGTCCAATCTGTCTGCACCTCGACGACTTCTTGACTGATTGGATGCTCGAGAAAGTCGCCGGATAAATCTGCATCCCAGTCATCCACTTGCCAATTCTCAATCTCCAAAGCGTTGGCGGCTTGGCTTGAATTCGATTCCTCAACGTCTTTGAGCGTGGAAAAATCGCTTAGAAATTCGGGCGGAATAGCATATAAAAGCTCATCCAAAAGAGATTTCATCCGGTCCTTCTTCTCCTTAATCAAAGTGTTGGATTCCGTTTTTTCCACATCGAGAAAACCGCGCCAAATCGCTCGGAATGGTGGGGGAAGAACCAGATATAACGGAAGATCGGGTGCCAGTGCGAATAAAGCGCACGTGGACACATAGTTTTTGGCCTGGGCAACGGTAGTGAATCCTTGAGTCGCGTATAATTGCGCCTGAGCATCTGAGATACTGTCAATTCGGCACTCAAATAGTTTTCTTTTGCCTTGATTTGTCCACACTCCAAATCCCTTTTTCGCAGTGAACCGTTTGGTGTTTTTTTTCCCCCGAAGTTGCTCAACTTCGATGGACACAAAGTACAGATGACGACCGTGAGGCTTTACACGGATCGAATGGTATTCCGGAGGTCGATAATGGTGCTTTTGGCAGTGCTCAGCCAGATGGAACTGTGGAGTTTTGAGCAGGCACATTTGAGGAGTTTCAAGATCGGCGCAAGTGATTTCAATAGGAGCCTCATGCTTTTCTATGATCGCTTCATCTTCAGCATCCATGAAGCATCCCAGCATCATTTCGACCTCTTCTGACTCCTCTGCAGGTTTCTTCCGCCTACTGTGTCGTTCTGCTTCTACTTCATCAATATTCGTACTATCCCATCCAAGCTGAAGCAACTGCAAACGAACACTTTCGATCTCGAGCTTGAGCCTTAACTTCCGTTTCTTCTTGTTTTTCTTCTCCATATCGTTTGTGAGATTCTCCAAATCGCTTTTCAGGGATGCATACAACAATTCCAGACTTTCTATCTGCTCCTGTGGAAGCATCACATCGTTATCTTCCGTCCGCTGTAGAAATTGCTTGGTCCATTGCTTGGAGGAGGACAATTGCACCTCTTCCATTTGATTTTTGCGAGTTTCCATAGCTTCTTGACGCATTGTATCCACCTCGCATTTTTCCATTGGCATTGTATCATCCAAAGTGGTGAACGGAGCCGTCTTTATCGTGTCAGGACGGTCTTTTTCATGAGCTCTTTTCAAAGGTTTCAAGGGCGAAAGACGCGATATTGAGAGCGATTTAGGAAGATTGTCGCTTTTATTTTGAAATGCAATGAACAAAAGAGCGTCTTCCACTGTATTTACATATCGACAAGCCTCCAAAAGCTCTGCGGGATACAAAATTTCAGTCGATTTCGGTTGCGATTTCTGTTCATTTGCGTCAAAGCGGGAGGAAACACTGCGTAAAATTCTTTCTAGACGTGATTTCGTACGCTGTTTCAAAATGAGGTCTTTCGGTTTGGTTGGTGCGCATTTGGAAATCGAGCGGAATTGTGTTCGTTGTCTTGCGCGAAGTTGAGAGAATACATTTTCGTAGAGATACTGTTCTTCCGATTTGGAAAATTCGTATCCTTGGGTGGATATCCATTTGGAACGATTGCAAGACTCGTTGTCTGTCAACGGTACGCGAAATTCCGAGTTATTCGGAGCCAAAGTCGATGTATTGCTTCCATTTATCGACATCGTCTTCGATGAGAGTATATAACAGATACATTTGCAGATACACAAATCTGGAGCGGATAGATAGTTAGATGTTGTTATTTATGATCAGTTTGAAAAAAACAGGTAATCATTGACTTCAACTTGAAAGTTCAAGATGCTTTCATTGAGTGAGCTGTTCAAATTGATTAAAGGCATTTCTTCGTGGAATACGGATGCGAGAAATCAGAAAAAGCATAAATCCTCTCAGATGCATCTTTTTAGTACGATCGAGCAACCTGAAGTGACAGTTTTGCGGGAAAAAGACAAGATCACGAAAAAGAAACATTCCATTCCGCGAAGTATCCGTGCACGGACACCAGGGAAAAACGAACTATGCACGTCAGGATCGATCATTGAGAGCTACTTACATAATCAACTGAATCGATGGAGAAAGACCGGAATTTCAGAAAGCCTGATGACATTCAGATTGGGTGATGTGGAGACGAAGCTGCAGAGTATTGGCTCTATACGAAAGTCGTACGTACGAGCTATGAGTAAAGTTTCGCCTCGTGGGATCACAATGGGAAATGGTTTGCTCTTTCGAATATTTTTAGCTGAGTTCAGCGATGGCAGAATCAAGTTTATCGTGAGATATCGCGGGATATGGTACTATGGAGTCATCGAAATGGCTATAGCAAAGCACACGATGAGATGCTTACAAGAAAGAGAGAACTTTGGCCAAATCACAGTGATTTATCCAGCGATGAGTGTAGTCGATAGACCTTTTTGCATTGGAAGTTCTCAAACGGGAGTCACCAGCAAGAATAGAATACCTGTGGAGTGTGACGAAATAAGACGAATTTGTGAAAGACAGCACGAGGAATCGGTTATAGATGAGCAATTAGCAATTATTGAATCTGCAGGCATTAACAAAACTTTTGTGCAAGCAGTGAGTGATGCCTCTGTTGAAGTAAAATCAACTCAGAGGATTACGCGATTCAGCTTTGATGATATTTACGGTGAAAGGAAGAGGGAAGGCACAACGAGTACCGTCAATCGGCTAGAGTGTGAGCTAGAATCATCGACAAATAAGCGACGTCGATTATCTCCTCCGAATGAAACACTACATCGGGTGACAAGTTCAAGCACGTTTACGAAAGAGAAACATGCCTCGCCAATGATAATTGATTTGACTATGCCTGATAGGAGACAAATACGAGATGGATCGCCTACAGGTAGTCAACCCGCGACAAAGTATCCGCACGTCTACTGGCACCTCACAAACGCAAACAACACATTCCGAAAACGTCCATCGGAGCGATATCGACATCTTCTCCCTCCGCTTCGGAAAAGGTATGTAAAGCATCTCTCCGGAAAGATCACTTGGACCGCCTAGATATCACATGACAAGGGAAAGTTGGGCAGAGCCGATCTACTAGGTCATGGAGAAATGCATCAGCGGCGTGCACGATGACGATTCTAGCCTCAAGAACGACTGATGTGCAAGAAGCAAAAAGGAGCGTAGATTCAAGATACAAAGTGGATATACAGCACACACATCTCTAACGGGATCGTGTGGTTCCTTGCTTCCGCTTTCCAGAATTCTGCCATTTTGCAAGCTTTGGAACCGTACGACGATCTGCCTCTCCCGCTTGTGCCTTTTTGTTTTGTTTACGTTGGAATAATCGAGCAGTTTTCTTAGCTTGTTGTGCAGCGCTCTCATCGCGAAACCCGCTTTTGTCTCGTGGAGGAACCAGCGATTGAGATCGATTTCGTGATTTAGACAGCACTTTGGCTCGCTTGCCAGGGTCTTGGGCATCTTCCATCTCAACATCATCGTCATCACGATGTCGCTTACGTCCTCGACTCTTCTCAACAGCTTTCCCTTTAGCAGCTACTTCGCTAGCATTCATCATACTGCTCGTATCGACTCCAAGAGCTTCCAGATCTTTTTTGGTGGAAGAAAGACTTCGCTGTTTGGAGAGGAATTTACGAGGCACGCTCGACCGATTT
The DNA here is from genome assembly GCA_902706625.1 of Albugo laibachii. NCBI lineage: Eukaryota > Oomycota > Peronosporomycetes > Albuginales > Albuginaceae > Albugo > Albugo laibachii. Next base: position 63,985 of record CACSLJ010000007.1, on the reverse strand, counting down.
TTATTCTTGTTTTGGCGATGTTGGGCAACAACAATCGCCTTCTTTTCTCTGATTTGTGCCAATTGCGATTTCTGCTCTTGATCCAAGTCGTCCATTTCATCGTCGTCATCGTCCATGGCTGCGGCTGCGTTTTCCATAGCTTCATCTTCTTCGCGCTCGAGCATGTCTAGCTTCTTGAGTATATCTGGATCAATAAAGTCCATGATATTTTTGCCATTCCAAATCTCAGGAATCGGATCTGAAGTCCAGTCATCGTTCTTGAGCATTCCTTTGTAATGCACACGAAAGTCCATTGCGTAGACACCAGCTCCTCCATTGGCATCACTGACCTCTTTTTGCAACACGCGCGTACTCTGAAGCGCTGGATTCTCCTTCATCTCAATCACAGAAGCGGGAATGGAGACTTCACGCTTGAGATCATCACGAGGAACTGGCATTGCGACTGTCAATCGATTCAGCACATTGCCAACTTTGTTTCCTTTCAATTTCATTCCAACACGATGATCCAAAAGTTGATCACAGGCGACATTTTTCACGTTGGAAACATTCTCTTCACTGCGGTTGGACATGGTGAACAACGTGGCATCAGTGGTTTCCACAGCTTTGTGGATCAGATCTTGCTGTTCATGTGCCAATTCTTCCAACTTTATCTGATCAATCTTATTCGCGACCAAAAGGAGAGGCTTGTTGGCAAAAAGAGGTCGAATGTTATGGAACAAACTCACTTGCTGGCCGATTGTGAAGCCACATTGCTCCGAGATGTCAAGGAAAAACAGGATCGATGCTTGCAGATGCGCTAATGCGGTCACAGCCTGCATCTCAATTGTGTTTCGTTCTTCCAGAGAGTGATCCAGGATTCCTGGTGTATCAATGACTTGCCAGCGAAGATACTTGTAGTCGAAATGACCGACATACAGCGCTTTTGTGGTGAATGCATACGGCTGCACATCGACTTGAGCTCGAGAAATCTTGTTCATGAAGCTGGATTTGCCGACATTCGGGAAGCCTGTGATGAGCAAAGTCCGCGTATTGGGATCAATCGACGGCAATCTCGACAAATGCTTTCGAACTTCTTCCAGGTATTCCAATGAAGCTTTTTGTTTCTTAAGCAGGGTGCACATTCGACCAAGAGCTGCACGTTTCAATTGCTTACATCGATATAAAGAGTCACCATACTTGAGCATGCGGACATAGTCTTTGGCAATGGTATCAATCAGCGCTCGGGCGGTGTTTATTTGGCCCAACGCGAGCTTATAATGGTCCCGATCGTAGAGGATATTGATCAAATCGGCGTAGAACGGGTGCAGATCATCAAGCCGAGGAAAGTCGTCGATGATTTGGGTGAGCTTCTCTTGACAGGTTTGTTGCGTAAATTTGACTTTGCGCATGTAGAAGGCGCGAATGCGAGAAATTGCATAGGTGGGATGGATAACCGTCGGAGTTTTTCGTTGTGTGCGCGTCAGAACAATGTCAATGAAATCCGACGCGGAAGGGATCTTTTGGATCTTCTTAAAGTTGTACACGACCATGCTGGAGAATTGGAAATGGAATCAGGGCGGAGATCTCACAATTGCCAGTGGATGGCAAATTGGAAATTTGGTTGGTTGCTTGCTGACGAGATAGCGGGACTGTCCTTACTCAATTAAGTCAAGTAATCCTGTTACAATGTGGTGCACACTATCAATGTGGAAGCTGAAATGGAGTGTTAATGCTCTGATTCCTTTGTCAACTGAATATGATGGACGGTGGGCCCATTACGCATCCGATGGGGATCATTCTGCGTTCTGGAAAGCATGGGTGTGCGATGTGGTGTGGAAGAAGATTTATCGGCTCGGAATCCGAGTGAAGTGGACGGACGTATCACGCTTGATGGATTTATATGGCGTGATGGTTCCGACCGGAGATACCCTTTCTCCCATTCTTTTTTCGTTGCTGTGATTTCCTGCGGTCGCGTTTGCGTCAAAGGATGGATCATATCTCAAGAAGATGCAAACCTTGCGAATTATGTCCAGTGAGACTTCATTTTGCATGATCAATTCCGTTAGCTCCAAATCAAAGGTTGAAGAGTCCTGCAACAACTGGAAAAGAAAATATCAGTATCAGTTCCATCCTTTTTCCATTGAAACCTCTTCATCTGAAGCAAGAGTTTTTCTTGTATTGTCCACCTCCGAATCATTCGTTGCCACCATCTTTAATCGATGTATCTCCCGATGCAGTCGGGCATTCTCGGCCTATACGCACAAGGTATCAGTTGAGTTAGTAGGAATGGGACACTTCTAAGCACCTCTAATGCTTTTAGTCGTGTTGCCTGTACTTCATCGCAATGTGCGTTTGAAAGACGCTCTTTCAACTGACATATCTCCTGCTCGAGGATAGAGATATTATGATTCTCTAGCAAAAGTCGTTTGTTTTCTTCGCGAAGAAGATCATGAGACTGAATGAGAGGCTCTTTCTGAAGCTTTTCAACCTTTCCCTATCAGCTTATCGGTCATACCAATGGAACAGAATCGAAAGGAGGTGCTTACTTGAAGTCGTTCAATGTGCTTTACAAGTTTGCGTATGGTTGTGTTTGGATCGGAAGGATCCATGGCGGCATGTTTTGTCCGCATACTCGCCTTTAATGAGCTCAACATCGGCACAAAGCTTCCCGAGTCCTCTAAACTTATTTCTTCCATTTGGGATGGTGTAGAGGCATCCAATTCCAAGTTTGTGGCCCGCATTCGTTCAACAAATCCTGCTCCATTTTTTGCATTTGGTGAAGGCTCTGGTGAGCTATCTCGCTGAGTAACACTGGAGGATTCGTCTACGCTCCCATCGGCACTTTGAGCAAGATATCCCAACAAAATTGGGTGATTATTGAGGTATTCATCTCGAAACAAGCGCACGTTGCCTTGAGGCATGTCTTGACCCGAAAAGGGATCGAATGCTATCGACAAAGATTAATTGATGGATTATATGAATCGATAAAATGGCCTTATTACCTCCTGAGTTTCGGATCTGGCCGCTCCCGACACGTTTCAAAGCAGTTATCGGCCGTGGAGGAGGAATTTCGCAAACGTTGTCAACTCTGCCAAGTAGTTCCAGCTCCTCATCGGCAAGGTCTTTATCGAGTCGTGTAATCGAATCACCGTCTAATTCTTTCAGTCGAGGAAGATTTCGTATAATAGCAAATTTGTATCGAGTGACAACATTGTTATCCTCAGTACTTTGTCGTGTGCATGGATTGTCGCCAATATCGAGGGATTGCAGCTAAAGACTTTCGTAAATGCTCAAGCAAACACCACGCTGACAGACTAGACTAATTCTCACCTTGAGGAGCGCCCGACAAACATGCAACACGGCTTCCAAGTCACTCAATCGATTCCCAAACACGCAGAGTGTCGTCAGCTTGGAGAAAGATCGTATCGGATAAAGATCGGTGATCTACAGAAACTGGTAGCGAAAGCTTTAGAAAAGATGACATGGCTTCCTACCTCATTATGTGCGATAAAAAGCTTCTCCAATTGTGTGCACTATGGATGCAAATCAGAAGAGTTCAGTGGATGACAAATGCGATATCGACAACCTTGAGAGGCTCCAATGAAGAGATTCGATTAAAGTTCAAATTGAGCTGACACAAAAGGATATTTGAAGGGCACACAATAGACGACAGCGTGAGCATTACCTCTATGAGATTAGCAAAATGGTGAAAGTGATCCAGAGAGGATAGACGATTGTGCGATAAAGACAGTATCTCCAAGAAAGACAGCCCTTGTGCGCAATGCGCATCGATGTCTGCAACTCCAGCTTCGCGTAAAATCAGCTGATACAATCTGTGAGCGATTGTACTTAAATAAATCGAAGTAAATGAACCTCTTTCATGGCATTCAGATCGTAGTTTCCTTCTTGTGAGAGTAAAAAGTCGACATTTAGAGTGCAAGTGTCATTTTGCAAGGTGTTTTCTTTAGCGGCTTTGGAATCAGAAAGCAATTCTTTCGCTGATTGAGTTTGATGCAAACTTTTATCAGAGGATATCTCTGGATACTGGTTCATCGAATCAATGCGATGAAGAGGTCGTGTCTGTTGGTGTGTCGCGAGTTTTACTAAGAGCGTTAATTAGGACAGTTTTCGACAATCTATTTTCATATTGCGAGGAATTGGCAGCATGCTATGAATCAGATATTAATAAGCATTGTGGAAAAATGGACTATCGGTTCAAACTCGGATGCAATGGAAAAACTGCACGTCACTTCGGTGCATCAATCTCTAGTGATTCTAACTGCATGCAAATGGCTCCCATTGTAATTCGCTACTCGGATATCCGACATCTACACTATGCACACAATGTTGTGTTGACCACAACGTTAGCCTCGATCATAGAGATGTTGGAGCAAAATCGCATCCTTGACTGATGCAAATCTCTGTATTTGACAACACAACGAAATAATCTTTTTTGCATACATTGCGTTAGTTATTTGCAATGCAATGCTGCAGAAGGAGTTGACAATACCATACTTCAAAATTTCAACTCGTTATGCACGTCCTACTCTAGCCATTAAAGCCAGTTATCGCCTGTCCGACATCTGTGGCGATCAGATTTCCAGCCAGCTATCAACTACTTTCTTTACTTGGAGTACAACGTGTTGCTATCAAGCATGAAACTTTATTCTACGTGCCCTTAAACTGCATACAAAGAGTGAATTGCCTTCGTGTTCTTCGCCTTGGTGACGAAAAAGTATGTTCTCTGGACCCACGAAAAAGCCAAAGATCACCCATCCGTGTGATGGGTCTGATATACGATTCGAAAGAATATACACGAGTAGTACAGTCACGTTGACAGCTTGGGCAAAAACCTCTCAGTTTTCGTTGGTCAGGCTGTCCTCAAGTCTTCACGCATACTCCACGCCACTCAATCCGTATCGGAATAGATATTGGATACTGGCGTACAATGCTTTCGGTGTCAAATATTGAGAAAGCTTCTTCTCGACATGCGAAAGCAAGTACATGCACCTGCTGCAAGCTCAAACTCTCAACACCAATCGTGACCATTTATCATTGCGGGGCGTGTCAGCAGATAGTGTGTGCAAGTTGCAGCCTCTATTACCAACGAGTACCAAAACTGGGTCACGATCGTCCAGTGCGAGTCTGCAGGAGCTGTAAATGTGTCTTTCAGTCTCAATCTCCCGGAGATGTAACAACATGCGGCGATGATTTGGATACGTCTATTCTCGGTGCCGCACTCGAGATTCTGGCATCACATTCGAACCAAAAACACGTCAAGGTATCCTACCGATTCTTCGTCCAGTCTGAGGCTGTCAATTGGTTGGTGGATGCTAGAGTGGCTGAAAGTCGAAGTACGGCGTCTTCACTTTTTCTATATCTTGTCGAGGAAGAATTTGTCTTGGCCAAACCGTGGAGTGGATCAATACGAACGGCATTCTATTATCTCAGTGATGATCCATGCTCCAAGTCCATCCCCTACGAGTACGAGAGCGGGATTATCACTGAAATAAACAAATGCAGCAATTGCTTTCTGACCTATTTGGAGTCACTGAACCGGACGCCAGGATTCTGCTCTATTGATTGCAAGACAAATGCGCTCATCAAAGAGGATGATTCGGCTCGAATTGCACAGTTTTGCAGCCAGTGATGATTGAGCCAGGCGCATTCTATGTAGAAAACTGTAAATGTCTTAGATAATTCATAGTAGATATTTTGTATGCTCTGAATGATACTCGAACGATCCCTCACACTTGTTATAACTAAGCAATTTCCCTATCGACACGCACGCCTGTACAGTAATTCATCTGTTTGCAAAATTGATCCAAGCGAGAAAAGGGATAGCGATTTGATGAGCGGAATTGTGCAGAACCGAGCTCATATATCGCTTTCTAGGATATCTATAGCAGTCCCACAGTGCCGCTACATGATATAATAAATCAACGGTAGAAGAATCGACGTGTAATGTATTAGAGCTGCATCATGTCAGAGGTATTCTGGTCAATGTACATACGAGCACTCACCCTTCTCGTGAGAGGTCCAGGTGATGGCGAATGATTTCTTTTGCATTCGAAACTGATCTCATGCAAATGAGCTCAAATGAGCTCAAATGAGCTAATGTGACATACGGTACTCCTGTAAAATGTCTTGCAATCGCGTGCAGCAACGAGATGCGACAATTCTAGACGATGAGATTGCTGGTCTGATGCGGGACTCCACTAGCCGTCTGTTTGATAAATTCCGTCCTGGAATTGTCGAGCTCCTTTCACCCGAAGTAAACGCTTTAATTCGCTCATTTATCTTCACGTGTTCGACACTTGTTCACAGCGTACTTTTCGAGTCTTTGCATTCGTACGACATTGGTAGACTCACCACAAAATTCTCATCTCATTACAGCCGACACCAGGCATGAAATTGCAAAACGTTCAGTTCTGTCAAAGCGCATTTCGAGGTCGCATTCTGTTTATGTACTATGTACTGTCGATCGCGATGCCTTACATGTGGAAGCGTTTTGCCTACTTCTTAACGGCTCAAAAGGCGAGGAATCGTCGACATGAAGCATCCAATCCCAAGAAAAGTTCGGTAATTCCCCTTCAACCCGATACTGGGCGCCAGCCTGATCATCAAACATCAAATGAACTAGTGGCAAAGTGAAGATTTTGTAGCGTTCATGAAACGATTGGAAGCAATGGTTTCAGTCTGTCAATTTCTCAACCTACTTATCTTTTTACGAAACGGGTGCTTTCGCTCACTTGAGGAGCGTTTACTTGGAATGAAATTGGTACGCTGAGCCTCGTGAGATCTCATTGATTCATCATAATTTTGGCTGATAGAAAGCAATAGACCAACAAACTTGTATGATGAATTTTGAGCCCATCACGAGACAACAGCTTTGGCAAACATTCACGGTATTTGTATTCCTGGGCTCGCCTCCAATCTTCTCAATATATATTATAGGATCTGGGCAGTACATTCCTCCCTGTGCTCGTATATTGTTATCGACGGATTGCCAATAAACTCCAGAAAAAGCACAAGCTATCACTGACACCACCAGGTGATTGTTGTTTGTTGTGTGGGTCTCGGCCTCAGGTAACATTACAACGGAGCTGAACAATGATCTAAAGTTTCAATCAACTTCAGACGCCGTATATAACATCGTGCAAGCACGTGTACTGTTACTACTGTCTCCATCTCAGTGCTTCGGAGGACGTAGATTTTGTGTGAGTAATCTCAGTCTGGAAAACGAACTCTGCGATACTTGTCTCATGCTTCGTGTTTCTGTAGCTGTTTGGCATGTGGCAGCCACTTTCAATCGTCCAGGCGGTTGATCATTTAGCGATTATAGGGCCCACAAATCGGGCCGAGAATTAGTCGGTGGTTCGATGCGTTAATGGCAAATGTGTGACACGATTTGAATAAGTTGCTGTCATTGATTCGCCTTTCTTAATATCGATTTGACTGATGCTGCAGTGTGCGATAGGTGCCCCAAGCTGTATGATATCTTTGGAAATCTGGTAGCACTGAGCTAAACAATACTGAATGAAGCTTGTATGGCAAATGACAATCTTGTACTTTTCCAAATCAGTAATGGGAACGAATCGACTCCTATCTTCATGAGCATCCCAATGACAAATGAATTCGAACGCCATTTTATGCATAGCGTTTCGGTATTCTTGCCGATACAATGGGCCTATCTCCTTTGGAGCTCCATCTTCCAGAAAACAGCAGTGATACGAATGCCGAAGCCACGGTATGTGTTTGTGAAACACCTGCGCAGTTTCAACCGAGCGAAGCAAACCTCCGTAGATCAGCTCTACATTATCATCAGAAGCCATCACTTCCCGCAGCTGTTTCTCCAAGTACTGAGCCGTTTTTTCTGCTTGTCTTTGACCGCGCTCTGTCAGATATTTATCACGATCGGATACGCGAAATTGGATGTTTTCCGCCTCAGCGTGACGAATGAGCAGCAAATGAGTTACGCCAGTTGTCGTGGTTGTCTTACTATGGATAACAGCGGGACCATCCAATACACTTGGTATGCTTGCTGAGATCGTCCTAATGATATCATTCGGTGCGTTTGTGCTATGCACCATCTCCGTTTTGGCCATGATTCTTGGGAAATAAGTACAAACATCCGAGCTGGACCCATTAAGAGTTCTTGCATCAGCATTCGAATACGCTTGATGAGAATTGCCATAGTGGTGAGAAGCTGAAGTTGCGCATGGACTCTCACTAGATTGCTTCGCATCGCGAGTGTCTGCTTTTCCCTTACTCTGAATCGCTTGATGTAGCTGCTCCATATCGCAGCGACATTTCGATGCTAATTGAATTCCCCACCACCACATAAACATATCCGTCATATTCTCCAGGCGTACGCGGCGTTTAGCTGTTTCAAGCTGATAAGTGAACGTGATTTGTAGCTGATTCTCCGCCAATGCAGCAAAATCAACCTTACAGGAAGCGATCGGAATGATAATTCGTTTCTTGCCGCCATTTCCACCTTCCTTAATAGGCCTCAAAATCAAAACTCCATGATGTAACTCAGCCCGACATTTGCGCCACTTTGATAGCACAAGCGTTTTTTTCTTCATCAGATCCATACTTCCAGCAATCAGGATACCACATCGCTGCTGCAGCTTCCGCACCGCATAATCATTCGGAGTGACCGGGTACCGATGAACATCCTCAGAAAAGTATAATTCTACTTCATCCGCCGTGAATCTTCGAAGGGAGCCATTGTGGACTATTGAGCGTGCCATTTGTGGAGTTGGGTAGTACGTATCACCCTGGATGGCTTGTGTTAATTCCAGCCCTTTTGTGTCTGAAAAGTGCACAGCTCGTGGCGGTCCTTTGCCAGCCGCAAAATTGTATTGCGTGTTGCCAGTACTATTGCTGGTATTGCTGTGATTAGAACGTCTTCCGGAATCGTCCTCATATATATCCAAAGGAGACGACGTGCTAGTTCGTTGGCGGACGCTAGAGGTCTCAACACTTTTCTTGTCCTCGGTGACATCATCCGCAATGTGGTCATTCCATTGGAGCGTCATCAAAAAGCACTGACGGTATCAGGATCGTAATTACAGCTTTGATACTTTGGTCCAAAATCAAATTTTTGTTTGAAAGAATTATGCCCGGCTAATGAAATTTTAATGCTCGCACGTCCGTGCACACAATCGCTAACGAAATAATCGAAGGAATAGATAGTCACCAGAGATTGATATGCTCGAATTATTAAGACTCGGAAGGGTGGTTTTTGAAATTTGGAAGAAGACGTATCATCTGTCGCGAAAGGAAAGTCAATCGCTACGATTGGATGCGTTCGCTGATGAGCAAAGTACGCATGGTGTACGTTCGATAGCAGGTACCGAGTACCTTAATTTTGGTGCGCTGACTTGTACCACTGAATGGTGCTTGATAGTAGTCGGGTCATGATGGCCGATACGAACGATACGAACGATACGAAGGACGCACAACGGATGAAAAAGTGTATTGCGATGTTACAAGGACCGTCTGATGAACATGTTTTCGCTGGATTGTATATGATAACCAAGCTTGACACATTATCGATCGACCAAAGATGTGACTTCCAGCGTCGAATTTCAAAGGTGCTGGGAAGAGATTTTATTCCTCGTTTGCTCGAATCAAAAGGTAGATTGATCGTGACTGCAGAAAATCCAAAAGCTGAAGTAAATGATGGTGTTAGAGCATGACGAAGTAGCGAAGGGGCTTGATCAAATTGAATCACTGCGTTCATTGGCGTACAATATACTGTCAAGGTACGCAGGCAAAATAAATAGAAGAAACGATACTGATACTGGATAAAAGCTTCACAGCGGATCCAAATTTGGCCGTCGACTATGCTCAGGAACGACTGGTTTTGCGCTTATGCACTGATATGTCAAACAGTCCCGCCACTGGAATGGCTTCCGATTGCATCGCTGTCCTCAATAATTTCCTTCCGATCAAGTGCGGTCAAGAGGTAAAAGTTTGTGGATTGTACTATATACAAGGCTAAAAGTGGTGATGTAGCTTTTACTGCGAGAAAGCGTTAGCACGCGCCTGTTTGATACTGTGAGAATAATCAGTGGTGAGCTGCACGAAAAGAGAATTACCGGGGAAGATAAGGAAAAGAGGATGGCAATTGTGAATGATTTGTGGTGTATTCTCGCTCATCTGTCTACGTACGAGGTCTTCTGGAGTCGAATGCATGCAAAATATTTTGGGTTTATATGTTCAGAGTTTGCCAACAAGTACTCAAAAGCTGAAAATTTACAAATTGTAAAAATCATTACCCAGTGCACGAAATGGCTTGATCATTGCGACAACAAACGAGAAGGTTTTCTTGTAACAGAAAATATATCAAATTTAAGACGTGGTCTTGAACATATTTTACGTCAAAAATGGCCTCGGCAAGAACGAGACCACGCTTGGAATTGTATGTATGGGCTTCTGAAATACGTTGACTGTACTGAGATGTTCACAATCGAAAAAGCTCATGGTAGCAAATTCCTCCTTCTTTTACTGAAACTGGTCGCCGTCGAGGTACGTGTTTGAAGCTATTATAGAATTCCTGGGGTGATTTCTTAGTCCAACTAGATCAAATTATCCCTTGATGAAGCCGAAGACAAAATCATAAGGCCTGATCACTCCGCGGTCATCGATGTCAGCGAGCTCAAACGGCGCGAAGAAGGCGTTGATCGTATACTACAGGTTCTTCCCACTTGTTATGGAATAGTAGAGGTGATCATCAGTTGGCTTGCAAACTCGTCATCTGAAATCGAGCTGCTCGTACCATGTGAGGCGTTACTGCAAATTCAACAAACTCTTACAGAGTTGTCCAGAATTGTTGCAACCATGTTGTGCCTCACAAGGGATTTCATGAAGTCTCATCTATACAGCGCTTTGGAATTACATAACACCCAATTCGCCGACGCAGTGCATACCATCACCTACGCAAGTATACGATTCTATGGTGCGTGGATCGCGGAGAGTCTGGAAGATTCTGAAGCACTGATTTACAAGCACAATATGTTACCTTTTCTCATTTGCTACAAATCAAATAGTATTAAGGACGTGAATGACCATCTGGAGGAGCTAGAAATCAGAGCCGTGAACGATTGCGATTCGAAAATCATGCAGAACTCTATGACGCTTGATCCACTGCACTTCTTACTTCCAGGAATCCTTCAAATCACAGCAAACGTGAAGGCTGCACATGTCATCATGGATGATTCTAAAGTGTTGAGACGATTGTTCGCTTTTACGTGCGAAGTCTGCAGGCGAATTGATGCAGCATATGAGTCTGCCCCCACATTGACTCTTTGTTTGGGTATTTTCATCAACATTTTGATGCTCAATCGCCAGCGTGACGTCTCGACGATACAATATGCATCAGAATGGATACATGCTCTCAAATTTATCGTTCCGATGACATGCGCTTCTGGAACATTCTTGACTGGAAATGAGAAGTCTTGGCAACAGCTGGATCAGTACGAGTTGATTTTGCATCTTGTTTGTACATCGCTACTGATCGGCACAATGTTTCTTTGGAATCAAGATGCAATGGAATATGACCTCCTATCTCAAGTAAATGCTTTTATCAAGCCATTCAATAATATCGTCCAAGACTTAAAGGCACATCCACCCTCCTCCAATGACGATTCTGTGAAAGATTTATACGAGATATTCGAATGTTTGTCGAGTGAGTTTTCGTTCAAATCGAATCACGCAACCAATACTCAAAAGTGTGTAGATTCCATCGTAAGACGATCTTCGTGACGAAGCCACACAATTTACCTGCAATACAATACCATTAGCTAGGACCCAATATGTCGGATATGGAAATGATCACAGTCTTTACAAAAGTCTGATTTTCTTGCCCAATATTGTGCTGGTCTGTAAGATTGCCTCTCTCAATGCACGTCGAATTTGGATCAAGGCGTAAGCGTCTCAAGTAGTCAAGTAGATAGGTAGCTCGAAGAACATATTTCGTAAATTGAGAAGCTACAAAGTTGATTTGCGTCCTGCATGGGTACTTGGAAGGGCAGTCGACGAGTTAGCACATCAAAGCGGGACCCTTGGTATGCTGTTTCAATAAGCTTTGATGCAAGCTGCTCCAGCGCCATAGTTGCTTGAATGTGTACATCGAACTATAAAAAATAGCATTCATGCCGGCCTTTTCGTCCAGTTTGCACCTTGTAGATTTCCGCAAGATATCATGGCTTGACGAGCTTTCGAATGCTTGACAACGACGAATTTTGTGGAAGTGACAATGCGTAGTGGAATTTGTAGCAACTAATCCATCTTCCAAGCTCAGGGCTCCCGCGAAAGTTGGTTCCCTGTTCTAGATGGATTGTGACATCAATTGTGACCCTTGTTCATAAATTCCAGAAGCATTGCACCTGTCATGTAACTTGCTGCATCCTGCCAAGGATTCGATAATCGAGCCTTATGAATAACGCTGGCAAGTCTTGCTTTTCCATTTTCAAGCTTGAAAGCAGCTTTAGGGTGAGCTTCGGGGGTTGCATTGCGGTTTTGAAACAGCTCAGAAGAAATAGAATTATCCATGCTCTATCACATGACCACCAATGCTGATCCAAGCTTCTCCTTCCTGCTGTTCGTACACTAAAATATTGTAAAACGTGAGCCTACTATATCAGCTCGGAAACGATGTGTGTATCATTGGGATTCCCCCGCGAAGTCTTCTGGCGAGCCTTGGAGTAGGCTGTCAACGTGAGAAATGATAACGTTGAAACCGCACAGCGGAGATTCGTTACAAAAGGGGATAACGACTGTAGTCAAAGCGAGCGGTTGAATCCACATCGTCAGAATAACGGCGCAAATAATCGAAGCGTTTTGTTACCAGTTCTCACCTCAATACCGAGCTCAGCATGATTATTGTACGGTTCCGCTGCAAATACGGTAACGTGATCGATCGTAGCACTCATTGAGAATCATCCTATTGATGAGCTAGTGATCAACAACAGAAAGCATGCAAGAATACGGTTGATGTATATTATTTGATTTCGGGTCATAAATACTACCTATTAACCGTAACCCGACCCGAATTCTCTAAAGGATGGAACAAGCTACATTTATGGAGTCTCCGAGGGAGCAAAGCACGCCTAAAGATGAACACGAAAGTCGAACACAATCCCAAACTGATCAGAACGCTCGTGAGTCAAAACTAATAGGCGTCAATTTCATCGCACGTGACACAAATTCGGAAAATGCAAACGCCGTTGAGGATGAAAATACGAGAAAGACTCAACAATGTGAGTTACCGCACCGCAGTACCCATGCAAAATGTGAAGCAAACGAAACGCTTATATTGGGAACATATAAAATTGAACAGTGCGTCTGGCTGACAAATGTGATACAGAAACAAATTCATGACAATTTTGTTCAACACAATGTACTTCTTTCCTCGAATTCTCCAGGTAATCTGCGTAGCATTACACTTGAAAAAAAGGTTTCTTGATTAAATGACGTTCATGTTTTGCTTTGTGGAATGCTCAGCAATCATCGACTGGAACGCAATAGCTGAGCAGCTAAAAAAGACACACAAAATTGAATGGCACACCTCAACATGCCAAAAATTATGGAAATATATCGCATACGGTTGCGAGGATGATGCGTCTGCAGCCGATGAGAATGATGATGGTGTGCATTCTTCATCGGACTCTGAGGCGTATGAGGAGCAAGAGCAGTATACCAAAAATATGAACCCGATTCGCGAGTGCAAGAAATTTAAACGCAAGGCTCAGGATCCGGCAGAACGAAAAATTTCATTATTTCCAGCGTACGATTTACCATTTAGTGCTAATGGCGATGGACTTTGGGTAGTGGACAAAAGATTATCTTTGGCGTTCACAGCTTCTCAGTTTCTTCGTAAAAAGAAGCTTACAGGTTCAAACTTGACTACCGATTCCGTCGCTACGGATAATAAGACAATATCGTCGTATTTGACCTCTACTTCATCTCCCGCACCAATCACATCGCATATGTCAGCAAGTTACGCAAGTGATATCTCTAGGACAACGCCGGTAAGTCAAGTGACACAAAATGAGGCAGATGATCAAGCAAAACAAGTGAAGATAGAATCGAAAGCGAATGCTACAGCCAGCCCGGGGGTTTTGGCTAATTCTAAACCGATACACAAATCAGGGATAGCACCACCGCCGCTTCCAAAACCACTTATGACCTCTTTTCAGTTCTTTTGCAAAATGTATGGTGGTAATGCAGCTTGGAAAAATAGATTGGAAGATTCGGTTTCGTCGGAAGCTGCACTCAGAAAACTGTTCGCAGAAGCTCCGAGTGATGTATTACGTACTTGTGCAAGCATGGTGGAAGAGGATCGGCGTCGATTCAATCGAGAGCATTTGCGACGAAGCCTTTGGGAAAAAGCGTATTTTTTACATCAAGTCAACATCAATTAAAATTCTCTCGGTCACCAGGTATTCACAATGTCGTGTGCTGGAAAATCATGCTTCCTTTGGTTTAGTTCGGATGGAATCAAGTAATGTATTATGAGATTATGTGAAGCCTGGACGCTACAAATATATTTTTTGTTCGGCAAACTCAGCGTTTTTGTACGCTTCGTTATGGTATGCATATTGGTTTCTCGTGTTATCGGGACGATCAGCCTCGAGTAGGTCTTGTGGTCATACTTTCGCCATGAATTTTGCGGAATATTTTCAACTTGAGCACAAATTGGTATACTTTTTGAAGTGATGCGTAATATCGCTCTGTAGACAGAACTAATCGAGCTTTTGCACACCGAATCATCAATGCGAAATATGGTACTCTCTACGGTTCCATACACATAAAAAATGGCTGACCTTTACTGGGAGCGAGCAAGTTGGACTATCACTGTCTTCATGCTACTATCAGTACACTGCATTGGTGAAAGGTCATCCACCATGAATGACACGATGTCTTTTTGGGTTGAACGTCGCACGGAAAGCATTTACCGCTTTGAAATTGTTTTTCGTTCTCGAATCGTCCCGGATTGGTTAAAAGCTCCTATCTCATTACAAAATCGTGATTTGAATCAAATCGTGCTTGCTCTCATCTGAATGACAAGATAATCCCGATATTATCCACAAACCGTGCCTGCGGAAACGACTTTAGTAGCAACTCTACCAGATTAAAAAATATGAACCCATCGATGCAGACATTATCTTCTTGCGTCGAGCTCACCTCGTATCTAGTCATCACGATTTCTTGTGAAAATCCGATTGTGAGGCAGAATTCTTGACGCTAATTCAATCATGCGATGCATTGTACGGGTGTCATCAGCTCGATTATTTCCTTGAATTGATATCTTGGAACAAACGCGTCTATATTTCTTTTCTTATGACCTCCTTAGCGCTCAACTTCATGATGCTTGGAAGGAATGGTGCTGACGCCGCAGCAATGTCGACGTTGGCTGAGTCTGACTTTCCTTCGTGCGCAGGATAGAGTAGGAGTCATCTGGGACTTTTCAATATGCGTTGCAAACTATTCTGCCTGCCTCAAACGCTATGATGAGACTCAGCCAGTGCTATCCTGCATATGGGAAAGAAGGAAGACGATACAAATATGGGGTTGAAAGTCCTCGAAGATAAAATACGCCAATAAATTGCTCGTTGATGTGTCACTATATGCTGTATTGTTTTGATTCGATATCCTTTGAAGTAAACCTCAACTTTCTGTGGAGAATTTTATCAAGTAGCAGACATGACTGCACTAAAAGGAACGTGCGATGTATTCTCTTACTGACTTAAGATCTAGGAATCCTGACTTCTGACTTCTGACTTACAGGCGGTCCATTTTCCTTTCGTAACGGTACGTCAGCTTCTCGTCCGTTGTATCGATGACGAGGTTGTATGTTCTCAAGAACGTAAGACCCAGTCCCCAAGTGTTTTTATCTGAACTCCTCATATAATTTAAGGTACACCGATCATCTCTCTTGACGACGTAATTCTCGAAGGTAAAGGTCTCAACATACATGCCAAAAACGACTCCCAAAATAAGTTTACGTCTTATCTCCTCCAACTGGTGGACTTCCAACCTCTCCCGTGGTTTTTCTTTTTCAAGCTTCGCTTGTCCACAGAGATCATTCGGTGATGTGCTCTCTTTCTTTTTGAATATGTCTACGAGCATGGTGTGGATATATTCGGGAACGGCGATGGATTACCTAAATTAAATCTTACGTTTTGGGTGTGAAGCCATTCACCAAGAATACTTGCATCTGCAGACTGGAAGTCGTGATCCCGTATCAGGAACAGAAATGACTTATGATTGATTTTGCCAAACACGAGGTCATACTCTCCATCCTTTTTGGATCTAAATGAGTAAATCCCAGGATATCTTTCGATATAGGCTTGAACATTCAATCTACTCGTCTTGGAAACGTGCAGCCATCCCGCTTTGATCCACTCATTGAGGTCCACGTCACGTAACTCCCAGCGGGTAGTATATGTTCCAGATTGAAATCTTTCCCGGAAACTCTTTGAGACATGATCGTCGATTTCCCAACCATCTGTGATGCCTGATTTCTCGAGACCTGAAGGCGCTTCTGTACGACTGAGAGGTTTATAATTTGGCCATACACTATAAAAGCAATTCCAGGCAGATGAACGCACGCTAGGTGTGCGATCCTTAACGTCAAGCTCAACATTGTATGTCGTTTCGGGTTCTGTCGACCACTTCCTTCCAATAATTTTCAAAGAAGGTGAAATGTTAACCTCCAATCCCCTTTCAAACGTAGCGCCTGATTCCGTATTTGATGCCAATCCTTTAGCAGAGGTAGCGCCTGATTCCGTTTTAGATGCTGAAATCAGTTTCACGTATTCTGCGTTCACGAATGGCTGATGCGCTGCCACTATTCCAAACCCAACAACAGCGTATGTTTTGAAAGGAGCCTTCATCTTGTGTGCTCAAGGAAATTTTATATGTGGGCTACATTCTTTTTAACGAATTCGTACTTTGTTCCTACTTCAGGAGTATGGAAGCGCACCTTCCTGTTTAAATTGAGACAACATCCGTATGTGCGACTTAGATGATGATTTCTCTCCTAACCATATACGCATCCACATCGAAAACGACTTCACCGAATGGTGCTTATTTCAAGCCCGAGTAGATACGCCCGATACACTAGAGACACCAGTAAGGCTGAAAAGTGGACTCGAGGATTGCGAGATGACACGACTCCGTCGATCAATGAACACGATACATACAAACTTACATCTCATACGAATCGGCTAGCGGTACCTATGATTTACCTCGGAAACTTAATAAGTTCGCAGCATTGTTTGTAAGAATCGAAAAGACCTCGTCGTTTTTTTGGACACAAAGGTGCACTCAAACATAATTTTTTTTAAAAATGGCAACATCATATATAAAGAACACGTGCGTTTTAGAATCGAAGCTGTCAACATATTAACTTATTGATCAAAATTGCATCTGCGGGTTCTGAACACCGTCGTTCCAGCTATGAAAGTGAGCTTCAAAATCTAGAATGTTGGATAACCTAAGAAATATGGGAATATAAAAAAAATATACCATCTTAATTGAAAAATAAAAAAAAATATACCACAAGATTGAAAAATAAAAAAAAAGTACCAGGGACGTATACGATACGCATGCTATACACATTGTTGGAAGATGAATATACGTGGTCTACATAACATTTGTTCTGTGACGATTGGCAAAAACCTTCCCACGCATTTTGGCGTAGGATCCACTATTTAGTTGAATTGCGGTAACACACCACCATTCACGATTTCACGCTGTTCAACATCAGTGATGGAAAGTAACGACGAGCAACAGCAAAGTAGCAGCTTCTTCGAGGGAAGGTATTACGCTAGTAAATGCGATATCATCCGAGCAGTAGTTGAATATAATCGCATGTGCAACCGTCCCTTTCGTGTGGTTTCGAGTGATAAACGGCGTTACAAAGCCGTTTGCACACAACCCGGCTGTTTCTTCGTTGTGCAGTTTGCATTTTCACAAACATTCGGCCCTCCAACAAAGTAGTTTTCTTTGCACTCCTGCCAAGTATCCGAATCTTCCAAGGCGTCTCGTAGACACAAAACTGCGAAACAAGTTGCTGCAAACCCTGCAGTCAGAGATATTGCCATGACCTTTGGCAGGAAAGTAACCCCCATTATGATCCAAACGAAGTTAAAGAACGGAGGGATTCTCGCCACTTATGTGGACTGTGTTCACGCTCTCAAAAGGCTGAAGCTCGAGATATTCGGAAGTGATGTTGAACAATACAGCCTCATTCCATCCTACATGGTTGAACTGAAGATTCGAGGTCACGGAGTCAAGCTTGAAATGGTTAATGATGAATTTGTGCGGTTGAGTGTCATTTTTCGAGAAGGGCTTCAAGCATACAAGCCATACAGTGAGCGTGGGATATCCGTGGATGGCACATTTATGAAGACGTCAGTCGTTGGGGTTCTCCTTGTGGCGTGCTTTCGAAATGGAAACAACGAGATTCAAATTATCGGATTTGGGCTCGTATCGGTGGAGAATGAAGATAACTGGACCTGGTTTTTGAAGTTCCTACTTTCCCACCTCCAGCCACCTCCAGCATTTTTGATATCGCATAGGGATAAGGGACTTTTGAAAGCTATGCAGACATCAGCACCAGGCGTCCCGCACTTTTTTTTGTTTTCGGCATTTGATGGAGAAGTTTAACAAGAAGTACAAGTCCAAGATGTTGAAGAATTTGGCTTGGATATTGGCTCACTCACGGACAACGGGGCAGTACCAGAAGGCGATAGCGAATATCACCATATTGGACAGCAGTGCGTCGGCGTGGCTTGAAGACGTTGGCCGTGAAAAATGGTCAACAGCTTACTCACCATGTCCAAGATACAACACTTTGACATCAAACAACGTGGAAGTAGTAAACAGCGTGTTTAAGGGAATTCGGATTCTTCCTGTGATTGAATGCTTAATTGGGATCGAGCGTTATGCGGCGTGCAAGTGGGTTGAAAACGTTAGCAAAGTGAAAGCGTGGGGAGTACTAACTCCATACGCATCACGCAAGGTGGATAAATTAATGACCACTGCGAAGTGGGGTGAAATTGACGAAAGCTCATCCTCATGCTTCATTGTCGCAATCTGCTCAGATGTGGGAAATATTCCGGTGAATTGTGCGGTTCAATTTCGTGATAAAGTTGTACGATGCTCGTGTGGTTATTTCGAAGATGTTGGATCACCTTGCGTTCATGCACTACTAGCACTGATGCACTGCTAAAAATTTCCCAGTATGGTCACGTACTTTCACGACTCCTGGAAATCATCGATTTTTGCAGTCGCCTATTCTGAGAGATCGGAAGATAAAATATTGCCGCTTGTGCTGAAAGATGTCCTTACAAGAGGTGTGTGCAATGCTCCATCTATTACGAAAAAAAGAGGGCGCCCGAAGAAGAGGCGGATCCCATCACAACAAGCTACTGAGAAGATTGAAAAGCGCCAAACCAGAAGATGTGGAATGTGCAACAATTTTGGTCACAATCGCAGGACCTGTCCGATTAAGGACGTATGATTGTATCCTTCATTATATCTACTACATGGTGCATATCGGTTAGAGGTTTTTCATCCAATACTGGGTTTTCCTTGCTATAAATACAAGAAAATACTTTGACATGCAAATGTTTCCACAAGTGTGTACGTTTCTTCGTGCTAGGATATAGCTATAATGAAGAAAAGTACGTGCAAATTATTCTGTTAGATGCAAATATTTGTATAGCGTACGTATAGTAAACATCCCTGGTACTTTTTTTTTATTTTTTGCTTAACTTGGTATATTTTTTTTATACTCCGAAGAAATATTCATGTATAGTGATGCTACCTTATGCATTCTTAGAGGCTGAGCCTGTGTTAGCACATCTTTGCGTCCTACTTCAATGTGGAAAGCAACTTCGAGTATGGAAGAATTCACAACGCACGATTCTGTGAAAGCAGAGCTGTTATGTTATCACTTGTCCGAAGGAAATCATGTGGCAGTACGGCTTGTGCTATTCCAATGAGACAAGTCCCGTTTAATATGCGAAGTCTTAAAGCTATGTTTGTTTGACTGATATCACCGTGAATTTCGATGCTTTTTGCAATAATGACTATCAATGTCGATTAAGATTTGCTGCACCTGAAGCGAATTCCACACTGGCATCCGCTAGTAAGTGACTATAAGCTCACAATGTCGGGGATTTTGTTTAAATTCTGTAAAAAATACTCCTTTATACTTTTGACGCTCCCCTGCTGGAATTTTGCTGACAGAGAATCGCTCACGCTACACCCTTTTTGCGTGGGATGAGAGCTTCTCAAGGCAAGATGTTCCATTTTTCTCAACATTAGAGTATTGAGATCAGACATGAGGCTGATGTTACTATGTATCGCTTTGTTGTTCGATTAATCAATCTGTCGGTGGTGATGACGGATGATTACGCCATGTACTCCGAAATGTTGAAGTCCATGGATGACGCGATCAATGCGGTATTCATCGATTAGCTGCAAGGGCACTCAAAGATTACTTGCGATTTATATTCATCAGAAAGTGCTAGATCATGATAGATCCAATGGATCCACACCTGATATACCAGATTATTTGTAGCTCAAGTGTCCAATGAATTCGGTTTCTATGGAAACCGGAAAGCAAATCTCCAGTATGTGACAACGAAGCGTGAGTCATGAATATGCTCTTTCCTTTCACATTTATGCAAGTTGCGAAGTCCTTGGAATTTCCGTGCAGTAGGCCATCGATCAGTGTCCTTTTGAATTAACGAAGCGTTGCAAGCGAGTTCTTCGTAGTTGTTGGACTTAACGGAAGCATGTGGTTGAGACTTACACACCCAGTATCAAGGTTTCCACATGGTGAGATTAAATTTTGTACTAAGTTGTCACTAGTATGACGAAAAACAATCTCCTTTGAAAAACATCGCAACACCACCTCTTCCAAGCGTACGAATGGTGCGCCCATCCGTACAAAAAGTTGAGAAAGAGACTAATCAGGCTGGTAGATGGACCACAGAGCAATCTTCTTATCCTTGGAGCCTGTCGCGAGGAGCTTGCTATCAGGACTGAACGCTGCGTCAAAGACCGAATCGCTGTGATATTTGAGAATCGCCAGAGGCCGCAATTTTTGTGCGTGAAAAATCCTTGTCCTGAAAGTAGAGTAATTGAGGAGAAATAGTATCCATACAATCTGTTGGCTCACCTTCGATCCCATCCGGTAGTAGCAAATATTCGCTCGTCCGGCCGAACACTAATACTAGCAATTCCTCCATAGTTACAACGGAAAATCTCACTAGTGCACTTGAATTTCGGTGCATCCCAGTCTAGCTCAGCGCCAATTATCGCCTGCTCCGATGTCCCACAAATGATTCGACTAGCTTTGGATACGATGTCCATTGCGAGGACTATACAAAAATGAGTATCGGTGGCTTATCGACAAAAATAGGAAGGCAATCACCAGGATTCTTTTCTGTACTGATTTCTGTTTTGGACAGGCTATACTGGCCGTAACGCATATCCATGATTTCGATGTCCCCTCCTTCATCACCTACGACAATGTATTGCTTCGATATCGTACAATTTGCAATACGGGAAGAGGGTTGGATGATGCATAGTGACATGCACATTCCTAGGTAGAGGGTAGTGGTGATGATAGATTTCAGAATACTGTAGCGTCTTTCTACCTCTGGCTTGTCCATGTATCTTCATTTTGATTGCAGGAGATGTAGACCCTGCCCGCAAGTCATAAACGAGAATCTTCCAATCGTACGAAGACTTTATGGTAAGAGAAGGATCCTTCATTGGGAAAAATGCATAAATATTTGCACCTCTTGGAAATCGCTTCCTGGGCACGCTACAAGTTGCGTGAATTCAGCTTCGGCCTGACTTTTCGATCGCATCGTAGCGCATTTTGTGAATGAGAAAGATCCACAATAATATGAACTGATGGGGTTTGCCTGATCGGAAAATCTTGTGGTGTCCCACAATCGAACAAATCCATCACGTCCTTGCGTTACAAAGTGACAGGGCGAAATACGAGCAATTTGTAACACACCAGCTTTTGAATGAGCCGTATTGCCTGATATTTCGCGACGTTTTGATACATCCCACAGTTTAACCACACCATCACCCGATCCTGACAATAATGCAGTAGGTGTAAGAAATTGGACAGCGTTCACAGAAGCAACGTGTCCACGTAAAACACCAAACGGATCTGGGTCTTGTGTCATTTTGACTCAGCGTCGAAATCACAACATTGCTCTGATTAATAGACGGTCACTGCATGTGCAAATTGACCACCGGTCTCAGTCGTGCATCATGAATCCGAATCTGTATAATTGATGTTTGGAAGAAGCTACCGATTCATCAAAACATCACAATATGTCTCATGCAGATGCGTGAGGTCATTCTGCGAGTAAGAACTCATGGCGTGTTGGTTGTAATGAAAGAGACCAACAAAGAACTCGCTATGGGGAGACCAAAAAGAGGCATCGTTCGAAGCTTACAGTATCTCGTTCATGCCGGGCAATGACTTGATTTGCAAAGAGCTTGTTTGTACGAAGGTTCAATCCTACAAGCTGTTGGATCTAGCCTTAAATAATTTATTCTGAATCACTTATGTTAATACGATGATATAGCACTGTGTAGGTATCACCGGACGTTGTGTGATTGTCATTTAGGATATATCGAATAGATCGAGTGTTTGCCATAATGACTTCGCTGTAAAGGTTTGTTAATCGCTGATTTTTTTTTTGCAATATCCTCATAATTCTCGAATGCTGCAGTCGCCAAGCAAATCACAGTAAGGCACGTTTCGAGTTCAAACCATTTTCGTTAGGCACACATTCGCTATTTGCTGCAGATTCATGTATTACGTTATGTCCAATGTCCTGTCGTTTAGAGGCATACGCACACATTCAAATAACGATGTACAAACAGGCGATCTCCAAGGATGCTGTATTGAACTGAACCACAATGAAGCTTGTACGTGGAGCTGGTCAAGGCGTGAGACAATCATACGTGATGGTGGTTCCTGTCGAGGGCATCTGCCTCGCTTGTTTGGGTAGCTTAGAACCTGTGATCTCCGTAAAGAGAGAACGGAAGTCATTCACGTGCAAATCAAAAGCTGCTTATATGGTGACTCAGAAACACTCCCTAGAAGAAAACTTTGCAGAATGAAAGTATCGAACGAATCCCACTTGAGGGTTCAAACAGTAACATATACGCGGCGGCATTCCATTGTACACATACTCTGCCGGGAGCGATGCAGTTAAAGAGACCAAGAAATGAACATAATACGCTACAAAAAGATAGGAGCCATTGACAATACTTCCCTCAATACATCGCGATAATCGAACTTACCGGTATCTCGTCTCTCATCATGCGCAATACGGTAGCTCGCTGGCTGGTTGCCAGGAGCGTTGACAATCGCGCTCTGAATCATAGGAGATTCTACTCGAGCACATTCATCCTTGTCATAGGTAGTCACATTCTATACTCATCCATGGAACATTGTATTCACTGGAATGTACACAGGCTTGCATTGGGCGACAGACCAACGCCGCTTGCTCCGAGTTTTCGGAAAGTTTGGAAATATCAAAAGCGGTAATTGCAAAATTCTCCTCGCAATCCCTCCTGAACTTTTCATGATTCCAGAGCAACTATGGATTCCCGAACATTCCGCATCGCATAAATGGGCAGCAATCGAATACGCAACATTTGATGAGGCGTTAGAGGCGACCAGCGAAATTAATGGACATGTAAGCTCCAACTATCATATACATCATTGAAATGCGCTCGAAAATTATATGTCAGGAAGTGGATGGAAGGCTTCTTCGAGTTAGCATCCGAGATCCGCCAGGGCAGGATAAGAAGCTTATTTTGCCCAAAAGAGATGCTGAACAAGAAACATGACATAATTGAGAGAGTAGGATAACTTTTTGAGCCGATTATGACACAACCAAACTTTTTCTATTTCATGCTTATCTTTGCGATTCCTGAAGCTTACATTTGACTCGTAAGACTTGATTGGATACTGCAGTGTAGATAGCTTTTCGATTGGATTAATTTATCATTGGAGACAACATTGGCACAAAAATGGCAAAATCGAAGCGCAAAGGGAAGCGAAATGGGCAAAAAAAGCGGAAACGTGGAAACAGCTGGGAGGAATATGGAAACGATTCAGAAATGGGAAATACGATTGCCAATGGTGATGCCAATAGCCAGCCGCAACGTAAAATCACGATGAAGTCACAATGGCAAATTAAAATGACTGCTGCTAGAGCTAAGCAGCGGAAAATTAACGATTGGAAATCTCAGCAGCTTACTGAGAAGCGGAATACCTTGTTGCAGGACAAGCAAAAAAAATTGAACGCGCTGTATGGAGCTCCCACGACACACAATCGCAGAAAGCCGAAAAAATCGGAATCAGAAACAATGGTAGAAGCAAACGGCTCGACGGATTCAGAACCAGAATTAGGAGATAATAAGATACAAAAGACTCTGTCTGTGTTTGATGAATTCGTGCAAACGTTTGGGGGCAATGAATCTGAAAGTGAAGGAGATGATACGATCGTGTCTTACGACAGTCATGAAGAGGTCCAGGAAGAGCCCACGGTAATCAATGATGGAGATGAGCTTGACGAAGACTGGACTGAAGAGGAGGCTGATGATGAAATTGATGGAGACGAAGAAAGAGAAGAAGAAAACATATATCATCAGCGCTATCATCGGATTTCGCTGACAAGGGCTGAAGCCTTACAATTCGAGAAATACAAACGAAAATTTCGTAAAGTGGATTTGCGCTCCGCAAACGGCCTGACGGTGTGGGAGAAGCCTGGAATCCCGATTTCCTACCTTGCCGGCCAGAGTGAAGGAAGAAACCTCGAAGAGCTGGATCGTCAAGTATTGACGCAAGAGATAAAAAGCAAGATACCCTCGACACATAAGGACTGGACCCTTTCGGTGTTTCCTCGGCTGCGCAATGTCTGGAAAGAAAAATTTCTCGGCTTGACTGAACAACTCAATTCAGACAGCGTAACAGGCTTTCTGTGCTCTGACCTGACCATGTACAAGGATATTCTTTTTGCAGCACAGACCCACTCAAACACTGCAACGTTACGTCTTCTTACAGCCATGCACGTTCTCAATCACGTTTTCCGATCTCGAGATATAGTTTCCCGGAATAATGCTCGCTTGCGCACTGAAAGCGGTATTAATGAAGACTGCCGTGACCAAGGCTTTTCTCGGCCAACAGTATTGATTCTGCTTCCAATCCGAAGTGCTGCGGTTGCATTCGTGGAGAAGATTCTCTCCATTTTACCACCATCGGTTAAGCATTTCATAAACAAAGATCGCTTTGAAGACGAGTACGGCACCTTGAACGCCTCAGATGGAGATGTAAATTGTGATTCTAAGCAGCCAAATGACAAGAGTTGGAAAGATATTTTTACCATGGGTGATGCAGATGATTGCTTCCATCTTGGCCTTTCATTCTCTCGAAAAAGCATGCGCTTTTTTAGCGACTATTCTCGAGCCGATATTGTGCTCGCATCACCGTTAGGCTTGCGCCAGTATTTTGGGGATTCTATTGTCGAGACTGCCGCTGCAGTTGACGCATTGCGTCAACGCCCAGAAGCTACAGAGAATGTTGTATCCCCGCTATCCAATGACATATTATCTTCAATTGAGATTTGTGTCGTTGACTCGGCTAGTGTCATGTTGATGCAAAATCTAGAGCATGTCCGCACGATACTACAAGTGCTCAACGTGAAACCAAAAGAAGCTCCAACAGCCGATTTTTCGCGTATACGAGAGTGGAATTTGGCGTTTTTGGGATCCTACTTTCGTCAGACAATCATGTATTGCCACGGTATGGAGCCTGCACTTCATTCGCTATTGGGACCTCGGGGGTGTCGAAACATAGCAGGAACTGTCAAGTATCAACGACGATATCATACTGCTTCCGCTCTCGGGTCCAAATCATCGACCACCTCACAGCTTGATCTCCTCGATAAACACAACCCAACACTCGCGGCCATGTCCAGTATTGTCCCACGAATCTATCAGCTCTTCCAGCGTATCGACCTTTCATCGGATTCCACCGTCAGTGAGGCGGACGTACGATTTGCCTACTTTGAGAAGCACATATTGCAACCATTGCTGTCGTCACCAAAGAAGCATGTGCTCATCTTCATACCATCGTACTTTGACTTTGTCCGCTTGCGCAATTTTTTCGCGGAAACGATGAACCAAAAAGTCATTTCTTGCGCACATTGTTGTGAATACACATCGACAAAGAACATCTCTCGTGCGCGCACATCGTTCTTCCACGGACGCGTGCACGTGCTGCTTGTGACGGAACGATTTCATTTTTACCACGAATACGTTATCCGTGGCATTCATCAAATTGTGTGGTATGGCATTCCGGTAATTGGCTCATTCTATGCAGATTTTCTCAATGCGATGATGGAATCATCGTCAGCTACGACAGCTGTTGAAGACTCAGGTCAAGATGGTGAACGTGAAGATGATAGTGAGAGCGACGAAGAAATTGCTCCAGTACAATTAACATCTATTGCGCTATACAGTGTGCTAGATCGTTATCGATTGCAGCGTATCGTTGGAAATGGTCGCGCAGATCGGATGTGCCAAACAGAAGCGGTTAGTGAACAGGTAGAGGATAGAAAGCAAACATTTGTATTCAGCTAGAGACCACACGAATGAATACTTTGAGCGTTAGATGTGATTACTGGATGAAATTCCTCTATGATCTACCAGCGATTTTTGGATGACGATCTGGAACGAATACAAAATGAGCTGTTTTTATTGCGACAAATTTCGAATGATACAAGCGCTCTACCAGAGCGTATAACAGCAGAAGTGTTAGATGGACTCTCTGCATACTGCGAGCGAGAAGATTGCGCCAGTGAATATGTCATAGAAGCCAAGAACCAATGCATCAGAGCGCTAGCTCGAGCGTTGATACAATACTCGTATGACATTGTAGACTCAAAGAATCGTACATCCATCGCGAATGATAGAATGCTTATGAACCTCACTCAATTGACCAATACACTCAACAAGATGATCGGAACGTACTGCTTGAATGGGGCCGCAAACAGCGTTATTCCTTCGTGGGTGCCACTGGCTGTGTATGCTGCCGCATGTGTTTGCTGCAATTACCGCCCTATGACGAAAATAGATACATGTATATCAAAAGCTTTAGTTGTGAGTGGTGAAGGTATACTAAAATCGTGTCAGCAACTTTCTTCATGCGAAAATCAGAACGAGGTCTTTAGCACCTTTTTAACTCAACTACTTTCTTTAGCGTCACAATACACATCGAAAGATGATTGGATTGCGCCCCAGTCACTCCCCAAGTTTGTATTGCGTTGGATCATACTGAAAATTAGCTTTCCAAGCCTCGGTGGAGATGGATTGGGTCATATTCTGGCACTTGTATTTCCTCTAGTCGATTCTTGTCAGCAAACAACTCAACTCGTAGGAATCGAAGTTTTGTATCACGTCATTAAAAACGTCACTGCTACGGAATTACGGTGGTACTCGGAAGTTCTACTAGAAGTATTGGGCAGGGCGGTCACGACAAGGACGTCGGTGGTCCTGGATCTGGCATTGGCATCCCTCGTGTCGGCATTGGAAATGCTCCAAATCCCATCACAAAGCTTCGATTTATACGACCAATTTTTTCTCCGCTTGATCAACGACACGTGTACCGCGATTGAGCATAATATTCGGCTGTTACTCCTTCGCAGTCTTCGACAAATGGTCAAGGCCATGAGTGTTCCACAGAGCATCCATTTGGTCTCATATCTACAGCCTTTGTTGGAGGTCGCGTTGCGTACTTTTGATAGCACTAATACACCTTTGGTATCGGAGGCTCTATTATTATTGCAAGATGTGATTACGAGTGCATGGCCACGGATTACACATCATACTGAAGATATATTCGTGGGCGTTTTACGCTCTGTCGCCTATTGTGCGACTCTAAGCACGGGGCCAACAGGAAAGAAACATCTCGACGGAGGTCGCACCTCGACATTGCTTTCGTTGGGTAACAGAGTCCTCCAGTTATTACATGCTCTTGAGCAAAATGTCGAGGTGGGGGGACAAAGAAGTACCAAGATTTTGGATTTGCTACGGAAGACGCAAAAAGAGATTCGGAACAATACTTTACTACACTTATTTTGCTCCGACGCTCTCGAATCCTTGCAGGCTGGAAATCCCCAAATCGTGCCATCGCCGCGAACAAAGCTTTTCAATGAAGAACGTATACGATAAAGCTCACCATCAACGCTATTGATGACTCGAAAAGCACTGCGATACTTCCCTGAAATGTCCTGGTGCGCTGGTATGAATAGACTTGGTCAGGAATTGGAATCCAAATGTGATCTGATTGCGGTGTACTGTTATAATAACATGGTTCCCGAAGACCTTCGATTCACAAATAAGATCGCTGTTTAGATACCTCAAAGATGCACCACTTGCTAATCTTTGCGACTCCAAGATAATTCTCACTACAGTGTGCCAATCTATCATATTTACGCACAGGTGCTTCCGTCTGCACAATCCGTAAGCTCCAGGATAAGACTATCTGAACGGCTGTAGCGAGCAAGCGAACGAGCCGACTTTTTGCGCGCCTCTGCACAGGCTGTAGCAAAAGCAGTGACAGCAGC
Source organism: Albugo laibachii (assembly GCA_902706625.1). NCBI lineage: Eukaryota > Oomycota > Peronosporomycetes > Albuginales > Albuginaceae > Albugo > Albugo laibachii. The sequence goes on along the minus strand of CACSLJ010000007.1, from coordinate 35,300 downwards.
AAGACTTCCACGAACTTCAGCTTGCACTGGCGCTATTGTGTCAGCTTCCAAATCTTCCTCAGCACCGACCGTCATTCTCCGCGCTAAAGTGGGCTCTTCGGCAGGATCATGGTCCAGTGCATTAGGCTCTCCAGAATGTGCACGGGACCTTCGATTTTGATGGAAGTGTATCGCCTGGCTCGAATTGCGGCTTTTCTGTGTGCTAATATGGATGTTAGATACACTTTTGATTTTTTTCTCGTCCACTTTGAATTTATGAGTGGAGAGTCCGATACGAGCACCTGTCTGAGCCAAATAAAGTCGATCTGACTTGCGGTTTATCTGGTGCTTCAGAGAGACATCCTTGACCGGATCAATAGTACTCTCAGCGGAGTTCGTGTCTTTTCCAAGAGGCTGATCGCGGATACACAAGCTATTACTGAGTCGTGTTTCGCTATTCGTGGATGGTGAAGGGTTGCTTTGATTGAAAGAGAGGAGGAGACGCCAAGAGTTTATCCTTGAAAGTCCGAGGTTTCTTGAAAGTGACAAATCTTGCTCCACCCCTGGAAAATCACCTCCTTCCACCAACTCATCTGCCAAACCCGTAGTGGATGACTCATGCTGCCGGGAAGGCATGGTCGAAGTCGGTGGGATGCACATACTATGTCTAGAAGTTTTTTGAGCACATCTTTTATGCTTGAACCATGACTTGGTACTCTTATTGATTTGAGGCTCGTAAAACAATAAAGATTCATCCTCCAAAATGATCCAGTCCTGCATTGCAGGTCCAGTGAGGCATGCTCTCTCGTATATTCTAGATTCTTCAAACCCACTCCTAACTGAAGAGCAAATGGTTGGGCCCCCTCCATATATCTCATGCAAAGCAACCCACATGTCCTCGGAAATGATTCCAAACTTGTCTAAATATCCATACTTAATATCACTCAGCGTAGTAATGCATTTGTCCTCCACGTTTGAGATCGACAACACCTTAGCAGCAACATGTTTGCAAAGTTGCAACTTGCCATCAACAAAATCCAATAGATCATAATTGGCAATCGGACCGGGGCGTTTCCTTGTGCATTGATCAAACTGAAGCGAGTCGGATAAGTTTTGCGTGAGGTCGACAGACAGATTCATGTAAGATAGCCATCCCTGCAACCAGTTTGAACTGATCAGGTGAACGTTGTTGGGACGGGAACAACGAGGCGGTCTGAAAAGTGACTCCTCTAGCAAAGCTACAGAATTTCGTTCACCGATAAAAGATACATTCGAGATAATAGAGCTTGATAAAAACTTTGATGTCGATTTTCTGATACGATCTAGTTCTTGTCGTTTGCTCAAGCCATCCGCAATTTGCATAAGGTTTGATACACATGACGGAACCATGAATTGTTGGTCAAACATACACAGTGACTCCGAAACAGAAGACGGGGCACGTAGACACTCGCGTTCAGTATTATCACGCATATTTGATGAGGTCTTTGACAGTAAATTTTCGCTTTTCTTGTGCGACACCAGCTTATGAACGCGCGTATCTCCTTGCATGGCCATGTGATGCAACGTATTGGCACATTTTCGGCACGTTCGTTGAGAATCTTGTCCAACAACCGCTATCTCCGGCGAGAAGCTGCTTCCATGAGTTGTTTTCCTTCGCACCTTCTTGCGCTTGCTCCACGGTGCTCGAAAACGTTCCTTCTTGATACCCGGTGATTGTGGTAGCACCACATAAGTGTTATACTGGGAGCATGACCAACAAACCAACATCCCACACAGACGACAATGATGTCGTCGTCGAGTCAAACGAAATGACGTGGCGCAACTTTGACATGTTCTGCTGTGGGAATCTGGCACCCAATTCAGCAGCGATCTCACACTGCCATTGTTTACTCGCGAACTTTTCCTGCGTGAAACTGGAGTTGACTTGGACGAAGGAGAAGTCGTGTCCGATTCGCAAGATGAAACAGGGAATGACGACGAGCAGGTTGTGGACGATTCCTTTACTTTGTAAGTCATGCTGTTTATGTCGGAACATTTACTTGAAACCGAAAATTGAGAATTATTCTCTAAATCAGAATCCACTGACTTGGAATAAAATATATCATCCTCGTGGCTACTCCAAGGCATAAACATGATAGCAAAGGTGCAATCGACTTGGTCAAGTGCTGATTTGTAAAATTCGGTTTTTTCCATATGTACAGGCTCTAGAGTTGGTTCCAACGGAATAAATGCCGAGCACGTGGACTGCTGGAAGTCCCACGCTGCCATTTTAGTATCTGATGGTGCTGATAACGCATTGATAGCCGAATCCGGCTCATTTGAAACCTGATCAAGAGCTTGATTCAGAGTTGTATCATTATTATCATCATTTGAGTGCTCTCGAAGCGATTGAACCTTGTGTTCTTCCGCTTTCAATTTCTGGACACTATTTTTATCACTTCTCAGTCCCGAAAAAATCTTCAGTATGTTGGTCTTTGGGAGAATGCGTAGCTTGGCATGATGAGAGGCTCTCTTGCGGTAATCTTTTCGATTGCCGATAATAATACCCTCATTGGAGGTCCGACAAGAGAAGGATTTTCTTTGATCTCGTCGTTTTTTGTGTCTTTTTGTTACATGTTTTTTGTCATCGCTTACCTCGCTAAAGGATGGAATGGATTCACGGATGTAGATACCAGAAGGTTGAGGCTCATTCACACCAGATGCGGAATACCGTAATTCCGCGGCATAGAACGAATCGGGTGAGGTTAGATTGCTTACGTTTATGGATTCTTCACGCATTGCAACAGTAGGTTTCAATATCGGATTAGATCTCCAGGCACGTGGATAATGCTAGTACAACACGTGTGTATTCTGAATGAGAAGGAGATAGAGACCTATCGGTGACCTTCAATCCCAAGAGTGTGAGACGGAAGAAAAGGTGACAGAGTCTTCGCTGACTACGTGTAACGTCGAAAAATAGTTAGTGGTTCGTGGATTTGATTGTAGGAGAAGTACTTTATCGCTTCCTAGTCTATACGTCACTAAATCACTTTCGATCGACCCTTTTTCATATCATAATACATGCTTTAATCAAGAATAGCGTAAAGAAGACGATCAATCGACTAGATTAGCTGCCAGAACCATGAAACATGAGGTTAAAGAGTATTTGACGACTACTGCCATCCAGTACCCTTAAATTTGTGTGTGCTCTATGCACGGAGACAAACAACATCTGGCTGACAAAAAAGCTTGTTATTACGATTTTAACCAAATTTTGTTCCGTATCGCATGCGGTTCACGATACTCTTCCAATGGGATCTTTACTGGCCCTACTCTCTAAGAATAACAAGTCTCAACTTGCGTTACTGTACTGTACGGGTTTCAGCGGAATTTAGTATCGCTAATTTAATGTAGGCAACATCAGAAACTTATCTTGCTCGTCCTATTTTCCTGCTGTGATGGATGAGCCCACAATGCCATATGGCAGGGTATTAAACCTAACGCCTAGATCGTCTCAGTTGCATACTTTTTCAACGAAATTGGAGAATTTTTGAGTACTTCGAAGATTTGAGTTAATTGCAGAGATCAAGAATATGTACGTCAGTAGGTGGAAGCTGTTGATCTACTCGATTGGTCGTTGCTGAATGCACAAATCCACTGGATATGACAATTGCGCTTCCGAGATACTGACTTCTGAATCCACGACGAGCACAAGGTGCTTTGCCTTGCTTGATTTTTGGGATGTACCACTGTCTTTGTTCGATATCAAGAACCAACAAATCATTGAGCAGCTGTCCCAACGAATTCGTATGAGCTAGTGCTTTTTTTGTTGGAAATACTCTTTGACCACCGAAAACAATCATCTTGTTGCCAATTATATGAGTGCTATGACCTCTTCTGTCAAGAGGACGGGGGCCTGCGATGTCTGGAACCTTCCACGATGCTAGATCATAGTCGCCTTTTTTTGTGAGAAATACTTGGTGGACATCAAGTAAACCATTTGAATGATTTAGCTGGCAGAAATCATTGAGATGCCGTGTATCATCTGTATCATAGGACGTACCTGATCTCCACCGAATATTATGATCTCGTTGGAGGAAATCCTACAGATAACATTCATGAAGAGTGCCCACAAATTGGATAAAATGACTTGCTCACCGTCTCACTGTGTGAGATTCACGACCGGATGGAGCAACTGAGAGATTCAGTGGACGTGACCAACGAAATACGCCAAGACCTGTCGGACTTAACGGTTGTAACATTTGAAGAGAAATGACAAAGCAAATAGGCCGTACCTGATTCATCTGGCTCAATGTGCAACCAATGAATGTCCATGGCTCGAAGTGATGAAGAACCATCGCTACCACCCGTTATCAGTACTAGTTTTGGCGACATCAACGTCGCGACATGGTTTGCTCTTGGGTGTGGTGCAGAGCCAGATACTTGAGGCTTGATCCATCTTGCTAGGGTTTTTCTACTGGCACTGACAAATAACAGGTTTTAAATCAAACTTTCGTGGACTAAAGGCGTACTAAACTCACTGATCCTGTGGCTTTGTGCTGGATGTGCGCGAAATGCGAATCCATTCCGTCATAGGTATCGATGTTATCACGAGCATGTATAAATCATTATACGCAGAGAAGGGTAAGCCTTCTGATTGACCCCCGAACACGAGTATTCGGCGTGCTATGACCTCTTGATCTCCACACAAGACTTGTTTGGAAAGAGAACGGTCTTCACAAATATTACCTGACATGCTCGACTCGGGGCCGTTCTTTCCATCAATGTCATCCTGTAGAAAAAAATCTAGGCGGCATTTTCTATTCGGTAGACAAGTCATGGAGTGGTATCGTCTCGGGCAAGGTTTGGTTCCTGAAGCACGAATTCTTTCCCATCTTTGGATCTCGACAACGTGCGTCTGTGATGCCGATAGTAAGCATAATGCATCTTCAATGGTGGATTGAGCTTTATCATGACCCGGGACTGGTTCCTCCATTTCCAGTACGATCGAAATTTTCTCAGTGGAGACTTCGGCCACATTGAACCAATAATGACCTCCACTTCTATCATACCGCACCATACGGCGAAGTCAGTGGACCTATTGCGACCTGATTGAAAAAACTTACTTGAGCAAAAGTTGATTCTCAACGTCTGCTGTGTACTCGTGTGAATCAGACTTGAGCAATCGGAGTGCTTCTGCCATGGCCGGGCTCCTAAGGTCACATGATACCCAGCGCATGAGATTTAAGGTGCGAAAAGCTACATATAGGCTTCGCCATTTCTAATTTCAATTCAGTCAGACTTAGTGTTTGGTGATGTTACCGGGCGAATGCTTACGCTTGAGACAGCGATACCAACTCGACTTGCTGCGAGTGTCGAGTGCAGATAAGTATCGAGACACTCCCGTTTGCAGCGAGCCTCGACGCACTCGTGTAGAAGCTCATAAAAGTGTTGACATGTTGATTGCAGTGTTATAATTGCATCTGTGTTGAGCATTGCAATGAGCAAATGAGTAAATTCTTGACTGCAAGTTAGCAGAAGCTTCAACAATTGCATCTTGGTGTCCTGGGTTTGATGTTAAGATATGATCGAGAAGACCCAGTAAACCCGTATTCAAGCGTCAGTTTGATGTGAGACGCCGTCGTTTCCTTGATGGAAAATTACAAGATTTACGAGGAAATTGGCAGAGGTTCCCACTCATCAGTGTACAAAGCTAGACGTAAGCATACCATCACCTATGTGGCAGTGAAATCTACCGCAAAGTCGAGGATGGACAAGGTATACCTCATGGCTTTCTAGTCACTGAGGTGTGGTATGATTGAGCAATGTGAATTGAGACTTAGATTCTCAATGAAGTACAACTTCTCCACAAGCTCCAGAGCCCTCATGTTGTGAAGTTTTATAACTGGTATGAATCTCAGAATCACATTTGGCTGATATTGGAATATTGCATTGGTGGAGATCTATCAAGTGTACTCGCACAAGATAAATCTCTTCCCGAGGAATCCGTGCGCGTAAGTGTTGATTACTTGATTTTTTGTGGGATCTGGGAGACGTTCACACTCTGTACAGGCTTTTGGGTATGATTTAATGGTCGGATTGCAGCACCTACATTCGAATGGGATATTGTTTTGTGACTTGAGGCCCGCAAATATTCTATTGGACGAGTGTGGATCTCCAAAAGTGATGAGAATGCTTTTAAATTCTAATTGAAAAGACCCGAAAACTCATGACTCCCTTTCTTAGTTTGCCGATTTCGGATTCGCACGACCAATTCCTATGGAGGAATCGGACTGCTCAATTAAGGTTAGTTTCTGGTAGCTACTGCCCTCCTTGTATTTTCTCGATATCTGAAGCCTATATTTGAAAGCAACTCACTGCAGCTTATCCCAATTACATGGCACCAGAGTTGTCTAAAGCAGGCATCTTCAGCTTTGCGTCAGACTTTTGGGCACTCGTGAGTATGCCAGTATACTATTAGGGAATTTACTCAGCTGCGATTCTTCCAGGGATGCGTCTTGTGTGAATTATACACGGGTCAGTCAACGGTCGTCAATTTGACTTCCTCAGATCTGGCAAGTCTGGTATGTTCTCCATCTCAATGAAAGAAGGGTTTCAAAATACTCATGCTGGTCGATCGTAGAGACAAGTTCCTATTGCTGGTCGAACAGCGTCGACAGAGTTTTGTGGTCTGCTGAGTGGATTGCTTACGGAGGATCCGCTGCAGCGGATGGATTGGTATGGTTACTTAATGAAGTAGATAGTCGAAAGTACTAATCAGCTTATTCGCGCAGGAATGCACTAATTTGTCACTCCTTCTGGAAAGGCTTTCAACAACTCAAGGAGATAGCGATGCCCGAACAAAAGCTTTTTGAATCTCACTATTGTAATAGGGATACAGATTCTCATGCGAGAAAGGATGAACGAGATGAAAACAATGAGCAGTCTAGAAGATCACTGAAGGAAAATACGCTTGTGGATTCAATTAAAAACTCTGTTCAGCTCGAAGAAAGTGTTGCGCAAGTCAATCTTGGAACTTCTCAGCGATTATCATTCAAAGAGCCAAGCACAAATGCATCGTGTGTATCAAACCACAGTGCTACTTCCTTACAAAGACGACCCTCTTCCACTATAAAACAATTAGGCAATGATACGATTGACCCAGCAACAACCAGGAATTCTTCTCAGTCGAAATCATCAGCTACGAAAAGCACATCGAAACATGTAACAAATAAAGTTTACAGTAAAAGTACAAGAAAAGTATCTTCTGATCATGGCACAGGCCATGTTTACATACATTGCGGGTCATCCTATCTCAAAAGACCATCCCAGCTGATATTGTCGCCTCAATTCGACGCAAATTTGAAACCCATAGCTTACTTTCATATAGAGTACGTGGCTGAAGTCTCGACTCAGATTCAAGATGCTGCATCAAGAATTTCTGGGCTAGCCAACCTTCTTCTTCACATGCCAACCGAACGACATCAGGTGACAGAAAACGAAAATATAAACGTGTACGATCCCAATGAGCTACTACAGATTCCAACTGAGAAGCTTGAATGTCATTTACGAGATATTTATCAGGACTTGAAAGAAGTGCAACGTACTAGGAACCTACACAGGAAGGAGATGTTGCTTTCTTACTTATTGCAGCTTTCCTTCCACGCCAGATTAGCAAATGTCTTAACCAACAGCTCCATCCTGATTCAGCTTGTTCGGATGTTACGAACCGAATATTCTTCCTTGGAAGGAAGTGCGTGGGTGGTTCCTACCATTGTCACTGGCAATGAAGATAGAGCGGACACAATCTCATATTTATGTCTCGTTCTAGCAGTCCTATTTCGATTTGCTACGTTCATATCGCTCTCATCACACAATGAAATGCAGTCATTCGTAAAACTCCTCATCCAAATTTGTCTTAAAACTCAAGAAAATCAAGCTTTGTGGCCACCAGGAATCTCTTTCAGAACCGTGGCTTTGGCATGCCTCGGAGAATTCCTCTTTTTGACTGCGACTCAAAATATCGACTGGAGTCCGGTCAAGGAAGGTTTTGAGGTCATGTGGGCTAAACTTTCAGATTGTCCCAACGACGTCATCTTATGTTACTACACAGCACAAACAACATGCAACATACTCTCGCATTGCCAGGATCGTCAGATCTTGCAACAAATATTGAGTGAGGAACTCGCTCGTTGTATCCTAGAGTACTTGATGCACCACGCTTCATCAAACGAGTCAAGGGAGCAGTCGATGACTGCGAAGACTAATTTGGCTGTACGTACCGTGCTGACTCAAACCGCTGTACAAGTACTGCGTCACATTCGCTTTACATCCACACTTTGGACTTCTCCAGAGACGTATGCTCGGAAATTCACCATTACTGCGACTTTTATGAGATGCGATTCTTTCTTGACAATATGGAGGCAGCTGGAAATTGTCCATTCCATCTTTCATTCCCCTCCCGATTCCTTCGATGAAGAGGTCGTATATCAATGCTTACGGCTCGTCGTTGCAGTACTCAACTCGTTAAATCTACTTCTCGAGCTTCTCGCAAATTCTGAATCACCGCTAAATAATGATAAGGGGAGTGATAATTCGCACAAAAGAATTGATACTGACAAATTGGAGAGCACAAGGGTACTGCTGGAAGAGATAGTATCATTTGACGTGTTACTTGATATCATGACTCATATTTGGACTCGCTATTGCAATCAAAACGCGGTCGAGAAATCGGATGATATATCGAGTCTAGGACGTGTGAGCAGTGCAAAATTTCTCATTTTTATCGGGCTTGGAATTCAGTCAAACCCGACGTTTGCGTTGAGATGCATCCAAGCAAACTACATAGCGCAGCTAGAGATTTATATTTTGCCTTATGGGGAACTATTACGAAAAGAGGCTGCTGCTGCATTGATTGAACATTTTTCGAATCAATTTGATGCAAGCATCGTGATAGCCTCGTTAATGGACTCAGCACGCGTTGAATCAACGTCACGAAAAATTGTTTCGCAAAATGACCTTTCCAGTTCCGACAGATATTTGCTTCAGTGTGCTTTACATCTCATCAGCATTACGATTCGATCCGCGCTGAAGCAATGCAGTGAGTGGATCTGGAATCTCCCTCAGGCCTTCGACGAAAAGATTCTGCTGGAGATATTGCATCCACTCAATGATTTTCTCGAGAATCAAGTTTGTCGAATCCAGATGCTATGCTGTTATCTCTTCAATTCTGGAAAAGAAGGAACAATTTTCCTACAACTTATGACCAAACTTGTTGAATTTACGAGACGCACAGAGTTTATTGGAAGGTCGAGCAAGCCAGAGACAATACGGTCAGGTTCAGTAGTCGTACAGTTACTTGATCGGACGATATGTTCCAGTGCGGTTGGTTATGCTTGGAAGTATTCAGATGAAGGAACGATCAACCAGCTCTCATTGGGCTTATCCGAATTTATGGAAAGGATTGAGAACGTTGATACAGCGTATTCCGCTCCAACGAGTCGCGAATTTGACCCCGCAATCGAGCGCCTAACAACCTTTTGCACTCAAATCTTGGAGAAGATCTTGTGGACTCCTACAGCGCAACAAAAAGACATTATTACTCCACATTGTTCCTGGCGACATATTAGATCACAAAATACCACGCAGCAATGAGCTCATGTACGCAGTAAACGAATACTGTCACAATTTACGTGTGAGCCATAGATTACAAAAGCAACCGACGGAACTGGTTTGTCCTTTGTCCCTAAATACTCGTGTTTGCATTAACAAATTCGTACACACATCTCAATAATTTCGATTGCTGCCCTGTTCTCGTCCAGAAACCAATAAGCGCTGGAATTCCAGCATGGATTCTTGAGCCTTAGCTTGTGAGTCATTTCGAATGGTTTTCAAATATTTTGCGGAGCCTGACTTGGAAGGAAAATATCCAGATTTCCGCTCTATAAACCGCTTCTTCAACCACCGCTGATACATTTCGCTTGTTTGGTTGCAATTTACGATATCGAATGGACCTGTTTCCAAAGGAATCATCGGCTCATCTCGTGTCTCATTGTTCACTGAAGTCGCAATTCCAATGGCCGGTGAGCCTATAGAAAAATCACTTTCAGGAAGTGGAAAGGTCTTGATAGTAATCATCTCGCCCATGAAATTTTCGACTTTCGAATTTACTAATTCATCGAGCTTAGCCTGCGATTGCTGCATCGCCTGGCGTAGTTTTTCTTCCGATTGCACGACTTCTGCTTGAAGTTGACATAGCTCTTCTTCCTCAGCGATGTATTTATATGCTCCCAAATCGGTAAAATCCATTTTTGACCTACAAACAAGCGGGAAACGGATTCACCGTCGGAAACGGTGCTAAGACATACCTGGTCGGTGCAATTATTTCAGTGGAATTTTTGCATTTTGTCACTTCTGTCGCTGAGGTGGAAATACTATCATTCATGTGACCTTCTGTCGTCGAGCACCCGATCGTAGCGTCTAGATGCTGATCGAATTCTTTTGAGTTGCTGCGTCGATGCTTTTCAATCTGCACCTGCGTTCGTGCAACCAATTTTTCCATCGTATCCACCTTTACCTTCAGTTCCTCTATTTCTTTCTCGCGAAGTTTCAAATTATTGCTACAGCACAAGAGCTCCTTCTCTAGATGACTATTGTAGCTAATCATATCGAAATCATCAATCTCATCCCCCGAATGAAAAAAAACTTCGTTACGAACCGCTTGCTGCAGATAGCATCCGCAACATACGAGGCCACTTCTTGGCGACAGAGCCTAAGCTCGATGCAAACTTCTGAGCGAGACTTTTCTGCCTCTATCCTGGCTACCCGATTAAGCGTCAACTCCTTCTCAAGCTACATGACTGACTTTCGTGATTGACATTTTATACGAAACGCTTTATCATACCTCTTGCAGCTCACTTTCGTGCTGTAACTTGAGTTTCTGGATACGATCTTGCCCTGCTTCAATTTCTGCTTCAAGTGTTCGTTCCTTAGACGCGTTAAAAAGAAAGATTCAAGACGGAATCGGCGATCTGGAAATGCATACCTGAGCTTTGGCCCGCGCACGGAAAATACCAGAGCCATTTTGAGGCGTTTGCTGGATTGTGCAGCTTGCAGAGCCAGCGTGATTTTTATCGCTCATGTCCATTTGAATAACGTTCTTTTGCAAAATGCTTTGCAATTGATCAAAAACTCCTTTTGACGTGAAATCGAGCTCGTCGCTTGGCTGCTTTATGCGCATCAAACGAGCTAAATGCTCCAGTATCTAGGGTTTCGTCGTGATAAAGTGCACGTTCTTATGGTAAATTTGCAATCCTACCTGGTCGATTGGTTCGGGTTTGTTCTTTGTGGAGCTCATTTCCGTTGTTTGAGTAGTCTTGCATTCTTGATCAGAGCACTTTGATTTGATCTCGGATATCTCTACTTGTGGTTGTTGAAACGGAGAAGTTGTTCCTGATTCTTCCTCCATTTTTCTGGTGTCCGGCTTGACTTCATGAGAGACCGGATCATCTAGCAAGCTAGTGTCTTTTATCGGAGTGATATCCAATGTTTCAAGACAAGCCACTCTTTTCTCATGAATCGTGATTTTTGTATTCCAATTTTGTGAAACCAAACCAGACCTTCCAAGCAACTTTTTCTGAGGAAATAAGTCTATTTTTCGTATCCCTATGGCAGACTTTCTACGAGGTGTAGATGGGGTTGGTCTCGGGGACTGCAGCGTCTCAGGAGCCATATGTAATGCTGTCCTTGTACTATTGACGGAACCATGCGTACGAACCTGAATTTTTTTTGCAAACGTGTCCTTGGGATACTTAGTATGTCTTCCTCTGATAATTGAGAATTGAGTTTTATTTTCATTGACTCGTTCCGGAATTGTCTGTAATTGCCTAATCATTCCATTTTTTTCAACCATTAAAGAGTTTGCGTCGAGAAATTTCTTGCCATGTTCTACTTCAGAGTTCAGGTCGGGGGGTGCAAAAGGTCTGGGAAAAGCAGCAGGTTGTGTTACATCCCTCGAAGTATCGTTTTCCTCCTGTAGGCTGCTTGTTTTCTCAAGCATTTCGGATCCCTGAATCAAGTCAGCGAGCCGAGTGCTTGAGTCTGACACATTTTCTATCGATCCACCTCCTTCATTATTCACATAGATTTTCTCAATCCGAGTAGCTTGTTGCGGGTTCCCACCTTCACCTGTTATTGAACTTGTCAATGATTTCTCTATTCTACGCCGATCACGGCCGTAAGATCTCACCGATTTGGCGGCTTGGAGAGCTCTCGCTTGACAAGCGGCCCTCATCACCTTGGCTTCTACCGTGTAAATTTGTTACCATTAAGCGACCTGTATAAGCATTCGTCAGATGTTCTTCTATGATTAGATCGACCAAACTCTGGGGTCACTGGCATGTGTCGTGAGTGCGTCAATTGGCAAGCAAGAAGAAAGCTTGACGTTTCAGTGCTATATCTATCCTATCATTACCTCCCTCAAATCAGCAGAATTTTGATAAAGGACAAAACTTTAGGTCAAATTGGAGACACTGTGCCCAACGAAGTGAAGATTGGAAATGAAAAGTGGTAAATGGTGTAGAAAGTTGATTATCTTATCATCTGTCATTTTGAATTGAGATAATTTCCGTATTCCGAGACGCAAAAGCCTGGGAATTGAAGTTTCGTCAATTTGCGTCCAGACTTCGACGTGGAGGTGTCCCTCGAGTATCTTTACCGATTTGCTATGTCTCGTGTGACGCGAAAGTTAGATCAAGATTCTGTTAGATCCACCCAGCAGCTTGAAAATTGGCAATTTCGCTCAGGTTCACGATATACCCACGTTCCATCTCCACAAATCTTGATATCCCAGGGACAATCCTGACCGCATAAACAAGAGCATAGGAATATTGATATGAATCCAATATACTCTTACTTCATTCGCTTCAGCTCTTTTGAAACCAATTCCATGTGTCCATGTCGATACTATAGGCAATAGCGCCAGGACACAGCGATAAATCATCTTGTAGCAGATTCCGTACTTAGACTATTAAGTCGCGTATTTATTGTTAAGTACAATTGGTTTTGAGTGGTATTCGACTGCCGAGCATCTCGAAATGGACCAAGTACAAGCGCAAACGCAGGAGCTTAATCTTGGAGATAGTGACTCGAAAACAAGCAAGAAATTTGCTCGTCGAGATCACTTAATCGATATTGAACACAACATCGCCGCAAAGTGGGAAAAGGAGAATGTATTCGAGGCAGAACCCGACTCAACGAAACCAAAGTATATGGTTTCTTTTCCATTTCCGTATATGAACGGGTACCTGCATGTTGGGCATTTGTTCTCCATGTCAAAAGCTGAATTTTCCGGACGGTAACGCCCTCGCACTTTTCATTTACCAAAGCTATTTATCTCATTTGCGAAAATTAACTTTGAGTAAGGACAGGTATCATCGTTTGCTGGGGGAAAATGTGCTGTTCCCGTTCGGGTTTCATTGTACGGGAATGCCGATTCAGGCAGCGGCCAATAAGCTTCGAAACGAATTGGATCAATACGGCTGCCCTCCGGACTTTAGTGTGGACGAAACGAAAACACTTCGAGATGAAGGTATGAAACCAAGTAATTGTTTGTTTCGGGCTTATGGTAAGACTTTTTGTTCGCGAATTAGCACAAATATCCGATGGACTACCGAATAAATCGAAAGGAAAACGTTCCAAGCTTGCTGCTAAGACGAGCGGAGTTGTTCGGCAATACAGCATAATGCAGTTGTCTGACATCTCAGATAAGGACATACCCAGCTTTCGCGAACCACTGCATTGGCTTCAATACTTTCCTCCTCATGCAGTGAACGATCTGAAGCGCTATGGTATGAATATTGACTGGCGTCGCTCCTTCATCACTACCGATGTGAATACATTCTATGATGCATTTATTCGTTGGCAATTGAATATTTTGAAGAAAAATGGCCGAATAAGTCGTGGAAGAAGACCCAATGTCTTCTCAGTAATGGATCAGCAATGCTGTGCTGATCATGATCGAGCTTCGGGCGAGGGTGTTGGACCTCAAGAGTACACCATCATCAAACTATTGGTAAAAGAGCCATTACCGTCGAAGTTGGCACCATTAGCAGGGTACAAAGTGTACTTGGCACCAGCAACTTTACGACCTGAGACAATGTACGGTCAAACCAATTGTTTCGTGTTGCCGGATGGGGACTACGGGGCATATTTGATCAATGATCAAGATGTCTTTATCATGAGCCGACGTGCGGCAAGAAATCTGGCACACCAAGAGTATGCACGAAAATGGGGCCAGGAAGAGTGTCTTTTGGAGTTTTTGGGATGGGATTTACTCGGTCTTGGTCTGCAAGCACCAAATGCTAAATTCGAAACAATATACACACTACCATTACTCACAATTTCAATGGGCAAAGGGACCGGGATTGTCACAAGTGTCCCATCAGACGCACCCGATGATTATGCAGCGTTACGTGATTTGAAGCAGAAGAAAGCCTTGAGAGAGAAGTACAACATTACAGACGAAATGGTCTTGCCATTTGAAGCTGTCCCAATTATTGAGATAGAAGGGTTTGGTGACACTGCAGCCGTCAAAGTCTGCAATGACTTGAAAGTCGTATCGCAAAATGATACCGCAAAACTTGCCAAAGCCAAAGAGCTCGTCTACCTCAAAGGATTCTACGAAGGCGTCATGCTGGTCGGTCCTTACAAGGGCAAGAAAGTATGCGACGCGAAGCCACTGGCTCGTCAGGAACTACTCGAACGCGGGGATGCGATTCCATACTGGGAGCCAGAATCACTTGTTATGTCGCGTAGTGGCGATGAATGTGTGGTAGCCCATTTAGACCAGTGGTATCTCACGTATGGGGCAGAAGACTGGAAAAATAGGGTGCTAGAGCACGTATGTGACCCTGATCGATTCAACGCGTATAACTCAATCGCACTTGGTGAATACAAAGCTACGCTTGGATGGCTCAAGGAATGGGCACCATGTCGTCAGTCTGGCTTGGGCACAAAACTTCCATGGGACCCTCAATTTGTCGTCGAATCTTTATCAGATTCTACCATCTATATGGCTTACTACACAATTGCTCATCACCTACACGCTGACTTGTACGGTGCTGAATTCGGCTCTCATGGCATCCGGCCGGAACAAATGACCGAGCAAGTTTTCGACTATATTTTCTTGCGTGGGTCCCTACCAAGCGATTCCGATATTCCTCGTCATGTACTGGATCTGCTTCGTGGAGAGTTTGAGTACTGGTACCCTCTCGACTTGCGTGCGTCCGGAAAAGATCTGATCCGAAATCATCTTACAATGTCTCTGTACCACCATTCCGAGATCTGGCGGGATGATCCATCCAAATGGCCACGAAGTTTCTTCACAAACGGTCATGTCCTGGTCGATTCGGAAAAAATGTCAAAATCAAAAGGGAATTTTTTAACCATAAGAAATTGTGCTGAAGAATTCGGAGCCGATGCTACGCGGTTCGCATGTGCGGATGCAGGAGATTCAATGGACGATGCAAACTTCTCTCGGGACACTTGTAATATGGCGATTTTGCGTCTGACAACCGAGGAAGAATGGATTAAAAAGATAAAGGAAGAAAGCTTGTCATTACGACAAGGAGATTACAACTTTAATGACCGAATGCTTGCCAATCAGATGAACGATCTCATCATCAAAACAAAAAGCTTTTTCGATCGCTTGCAATGGCGTGAAGGTCTACATACTGGATACTTTGAATTCCAGCTTGCTCGAGACGCATATCGTGACTTGTGTAGTCGTGGGGAAATCCCCATGCACTCCAAGGTGCTCGATCGTTACATTCATGCTCAGATCATCATGTTATCACCGATCTGCCCTCACTTTTGTGAGCACATTTGGTCGTTGATGGGTAATTCGGGCTTCGTCTCGACTGCATCTTGGCCGGCTGTGGATATTGTCGATCAGTCTCTGCTTCGTGCAGGAGACTTTCTCGGTAAAACGATTCGTCATTTCCGTGATATACAAGCCAAAAATCCGGGCAACAACCGAAGCAAAAGCAGCAGCAAAGGACCAGAAGTTACGCCGACGAAATGCACTCACGCTCAAATATACTTGGCCACCGAGTTCCCTGTTTGGCAACAGAAAATGTTACGCATCATGTCAACGCAGTTTGATTCAACCGCCAATGCATTTCCGAGTGACTTTATGAGCACACTCAAAGCTGCAATCTGCAACGATGAGACACTGAAGAAAATGATGAAGAATGTGATGCAATTTGCTGCGTTTGTCAGGTCCGAAACAGAAGTACGAGGCAAAGAAGCTATGGAGCTATGGTATGTTGAATTTGTATTGCAAGGTTGAAAAGTGTCTAACTTTCACCGTCTCAAATCAGCATGCCGTACAATCAGAAGGAAGTATTGGAGGCCAACAAACTTTACATAACTCGATCGTTGGAGCTGGAACATGTCGATGTAAGTGGCTTGTAACACCTGCTGATCGCTTACTCATCTGATTCTTTTCTTGTCAAGTTCTTCTATGTGAATGAAGATCTTCCCCAGAACGCTGATGCCAAAAAAGTAGAAGCCGCGCTACCAGGCAAACCGTCGATTTTTCTATATTCAGCGTAACGAACTGAGACTTTCATACTTTGCTCTTGCATTTCTCATACTTTGATCTCTCCGCGAAGAAAGTGGTTTCCGTTCAACTAGCTTCACAATCCCAACCCAAAAATCTCCTCATCGTTCCAAGTCGCTTTTTCATTCCGTGCTCTGGTCGGCGGGGAAGCCTCGGATACGTTTGTTTCCTTTTTCATTCTAATGCTAGCATCCGATATTTTAGAAATGGTGGCAGTCGCAATTTCTATCGCTGGTGGTATGGTCTCTAGTCCGGCAATAGTCGATGTCGTACTTTCCATAAAAAGCGAACTTGTGGCGCCCCGTGTCGGAATGGCTGCATAATCCACATCATCTGCTGATCCAGTTGTTTTATTTTCGGGAGTCATAACGAGGAACGAATGCTCGGCTGCCGAAGAAGTGATGCAATTATCGTCAAGCTTCACGTTCTTGTCAGTCAATTCCATAGGGTTGACTTCACTGAAATCGTTCTTGCACGTCCTTGCATTTTGTGGCTCCGAATCGATGCGAGTCGGACTGCAAGAATTTTCTATAATGCGATTGGTAGCGTGGAGTTGATTCAGAGTACTCTTGTCGGTGCGTTGGTCAATAAATATCCGAGAGCCGGAGGAACATACTCCATGTAACGCGCTGTCTTCATGTATAACCATCAAAGTGTCATGGGTTTTGTCACCTTGCTGAGCAAGAAGCTCGTTTGACGAAAAATCGACACAGGCTGTAGTCGACGAGGGTGGGATACCTAACACATGCATAGTTTCCGGTGCTGATGCAATACTTGGAGGGTCTAAACGATGTCGAGAGCAGAATCGTGCAAACCATCCTGCAGATGCCTTGAAATTATCCATTCCTTCATAGTTCCTTGCTAGGACAATCGCTTGTTGACGAACAGCACTTTGTGTTAATGGAACTACTTGATACGGCTGAGACTCTCGCATTCGACAGATCCACTCGAAGAATTCTTGCTCGAATGGCGCACTTCGTACAAAGGTACCGCGCTTCCGCTTATCACGGTTCTGGACATTTCCAAGCGTATACCGATCTCGTATCCGATCTTTCATCTGTTTAAGCTTGCGTATTGCGCCTTCAGAGACTCCATACTGTTTTGCGAGATCTACATTTTTAACTTTATGTTCACGAGACATTATATCTAAAATCTCCATACGTTGCTGGTCATTTAATCGACGTCCAACACCTCTTCGTCCCATTGTGTCATTTACATTCACGTTACACCAAAGTACCGTGACGACTCAATTCTTTTACGCTTGTGCTTTTCCGAAATGACAAGTCACTTGATAAAGTGCGAATTTACGGTCCGGTTACTTTGTGAACCGGAACTTGGTCATTTGGCCGATGTATAACAGCACGAATGACAATGACAATTTGTATCTGCGAAATTTAATCAATTTGGTGCAGATTGATGTCGAAACCTATCCAGATTATGATTGAAAGAAGGTATGCTTCAAGCCATGATAACGAGGATTAGACTACAACGTGATGCTATTAAATTTTGGAGGATCGGGATTCATTCGCAGCTTTTTATTGTTAAGAACTCCAAGCGCGATACGGGGCTGATTGGATGTCTTCGATGTTTCAATACGATTATATTACGCAGGTACATGCATTAATGGAAGTTGGGTGTGTCCCCCCACACTTTTGGTAATTTAACCATGTACTTACTGGATGACGTGCCTATTGAGACCTTCATAGATTTGGAGATCGATTCTACCTTCTACCACGTCTTCTATATTCTTGCGTCATTCGAGCTTATCGCAAGAGAGTACCTATTTGGCATATTTATTGCATAACCCCCCATTATATAAATTTGATTTTCATCCGTATGTGTTGGAATGCGTTTGATGAAGTGCTTCCTATAGGCATACTGCTTGCACTCATGCTGAATAACAAATAATGTATATGCGTTAATCGTAAGCGCAATAATGCTACTCTTATTACTAACATTTCGAGCGCGCAATACTTTGAGCCACCGCAAATGGCATTTCTGGCTGCAGATCTCGAATAACTGTATAAATCTATTAAGTATTCCAGCGCAATTGGACCATTCCAATGAACCTGCGAAACCTGTCTCCATCATCTTCAACGTCGCTGTCCTCACAAGGATCATCAATCGACCGAAATGCAGTGCGGAATGCAAGATCGAAAATGGGTGTACTATCCGATAGTAAAAAATTGCTGGAAGTTACGGAACTTATCTACAAATTGGCTAAGAGGCTAGTACCTCACTCATCCGGGGTGACAACTTCGGCCATAGCAAATCGTGTGATGATGCGGATGAGTAATTTCTCTGAAAGTCGCATTCCAGACTCGGTATCAATTCCTAACTTACTGAAATAATGCACAGGAATGATTCTCAATGCGTAGGTGTCAGTGATTCATAAAATGAAGCACAGGATGTTATTGAAGAATGGCGATCCTCTGAAAGCAATTGGAAGGCTACAGGAGATCTATACCCAGTATCTTGGACACAAAAACATAAGCAACAAAAAGTATGTGATATAAAATGAGTCACAGGTTGGCTGTGCTTTATTAGTGAATGATATGGTGATGTAGTGAGGCTCTATTTATGCTCTACCTGTTGATGGATACGGGGACGACAGACCAAGCAAATTTGAAAACGGAAGAAAATTATTTGGAGTCGAGGATGTCTGGACATCGAAGATCTTTTTCTGTTCAGCATAGCAGAGAGCATCGGGCGGAAGGCCATTGCAAAATGAGACCATCTTCTCCGGCCTCCTATCTGGATGTCGCTGAAGATTCGGAACAATCAGAAAATTTAAAAGATTCAAAGAAAATAGATACGAAAAAGGAAAATACAATCGAAAATATGCAAGCCTATTCGAGAGCTGGATCAGTTCAAGGAAGTGATATTGAAAAAGTGTTAGAGGAATCGTTCAAGTTTGCAGCGGGTATAGTGCCGCCACATACTTCACAGTCGAGAAGAAGCCATACACAGAACAAATCAAAGTCACCACTCAAACCTAAAGCACATACCTCGCACGAAATCCTCAAGCTCAAAAAGGCTACTTCATTCGAGGTCCCGGAAGAAGTGCTACTACGTGATGTGCTGTATGCACTACAAGGAATCGACTCGCGATACGTGAAATTCGATGCTACAAAAGACCGCTTTGAGATCAGCAATGGCATCGGGGTCCATAGACGTACGTTGATTACTGTTGTTGATCTATCATATTCTCAAATATCGCTATTGAACTAGCTATGCGCGAACTTGTATATCATCTTTGCGAGTTGGGATGGTTGTATCGTAAAGTTGCCTCCTATCTGTCAAAGTATCGAGATAACTTGGCGTATGGGATTGTAAGTGCTGCTCATCCAACTTACATGGACTTTGATCCTATAATGTTTTTTTCTAGGTTGGGCAAAGCTTCTGTCATGTTTTGAACGTCGAGCTGACAGAGTACTTTCGGCTAATAGCAGTACTCACAGCACAAGTCGATGAAGATGCTGAAGTAAATGCGAAGGAGGGACACCAGACTAGATCCGAGCTAACCTTGAGAAAAGTATTGGTTTGGACAAATGAACCTCTCGACAGATTGCGGTTGATTGCACGCTTAATAGACAGGTGAGAATTATTCACACAAGCGTAAACAACTAATGAGAACGACCCAATCCGATAATGAATACAGTGTTGAAGGCTTACGAGGTGGAAATTTGGTTTCAGGAATACACTCCCATGTATTTCATGGAGATCCAGCGATGTCATCGTATATTGAAAAGGTGATGAAACGAATCTCCCGCCCTATATTCCGAATGATTCGCCGTTGGGTATTCGAGGGGGAGCTGGAAGATGCTCATGTGAGTGTTCTCCTTACCCATGACCGAGTGTTTATTGACTACGCTCATGGATAGCATGAGTTTTTTGTGTCCTCAGACAAAAATCTTCCTGATGATCAGCTGTGGGCACACCAATACAAATTGCAGCTGGATATGCTACCGACTTTCATTTCATTGTACGTGGTACGCTCCTTCTTGGCTTGATAGGAGCATTATACTTCATCCTGACACAGAGATCTTGCGAACCAAATTTTAATTATCGGAAAAAGCATCAACTTTATCAGACAATGTTGTGGAAATACAGAGGTTGGTGATCTGCATGCTTCAGGCTCTGAAGACTCATCCTTGTAATCCATCGATAGTGGGTGCTCGAAATTGGCAAAGATACATTCAAAGCAAATGCGGCAATACTGGACGATGATAGTTGTGAATCCGATTCCGTGACTCACGGAGAGATAAAGACCAGCCAATTTGCAGAAGTGTCACGTCTCGAGAAGATGATCTACAGAGTATCACTAGTCACGAATGAATATCTTACCCGGTTGTTAGTTCACAAGTTTCATTTACTGGAACACTGTCAAGCTTTGAAATCCTACATGTTGCTTGGTCAAGTAAGTTGAGGCAGCATACTGTGTGAGCTCTCAGCGTGAGATAATTGTACAAAGTAGGGGGATTTCATTCAGCATCTTATGGATTTGCTGGGGCCGGAGCTATCTCAAAGAGCAACCCAGATTTATCGTCACAGACTAAGAAGTGTTTTCGAAACCGCACTGAATGCTTCGAACGCGAAATTTGAGGTTGGTTATCGTGTTCATCACATGCACAATACCAACTTTCTCTCCGTAGTCCAGCGACGTATCATCACGATTAGATGTCCAGCTATTGCAGGCTTCCGCTGGTACCTTACTACCTAGCGACAAACTCGCTGATTCACATATGTAACTTAATGTGGGGACTGTGTAGGCGAGACCGGATGGGATATCTTCTCTTTGCACTACAAACTGACATCTCCAATTAACACCGTCATTGATGATATTGCCATGCTCGATTACCAACGAATTTTTCACTTTTTATGGCGGCTGAAACGTGTGGAATATTTATTATCAGGTTCTTGGTCTAAAGATATGAATCTCGGGCATTTGATCCAGGTTTAGTCGTTCAGTATCTCGTAGAAAAATCAGGCGAGTTATCAATGCTGTGTATAGAACCGACTCCCAGGAATCTTATCAATCATCCACTCTTGTCAACTACTGCGTTCCGAGATGATACATTTCACGAGAAATCTACTCAGTTATATGATGTTTGAAGTTCTGGAAACATCTTGGCACAAGCTAGTCAAAGATTTGCAGGCTGCTAAAGATCTTGACAAGTTCATTGGAAGCCACAAGGAGTATATCGAGACAATCAAAGAACACGTAGATGTTTTATCAATCACAAATGAACTTTGCGTCTCAGGCGTTCACGTAGGCATTTATGACTGAAGACTCAGCAGAAATTTTGGCTCAACTCACGAGCATTTTCACTCTTATCATCCATTTCTGCGAGGCTCAAGAGCATCTGTATACTTCTGCATTGAGAGAAGTGCAGGAGTTGAGACTACTCCAACAAGCTGCTGATCGACGTGCGCTTGAGGTAGTCATGGTGATGAGTGATTCATGCAGCTTGTACTGATACATGGTTTAGGTGGGTCAAGATAAGGTCAAGAGCACCGAAGAAGAGCAGCATGATTTGTTTGGGTCGGATTCAAAGCTGGGCAAACAGATCGATGAAATGGCCGCGGCTTTCAGAACACAATTTAGAAATCTACAAGACTTAATACGGGTCAAAGGATGCGGGTAAGTGCAAACGATCGACTCGGTCAGATTGGCCTATGCTTACACCATTCTTCTGCGTCAGACACCAAGGCGCTCCCTATCTTGTATTCCGATTCGACTTTAATGAGTTTTATCAAGGGCAAAATACAGGATCGAACCATTAGTATTGAGACAAAGCTCGAGAAATACACTTGGATTTGCGCCAATTGTTTGTTTATCGAAACACGTTTATAGATTCGGTCTATTCGCTGATAACAATGACAAGGGCAATCATACAAACGAGTGCTATTAGCATGTGTAAAGACCCTGGATGCAAATTTGTCAGGTCTTGACACAGACATCGACTACCCATTCGATATATATGAGCTCGAGACAGAGTCTCTATATTCATTGTATCGATCTAAATCCAAGAATTGCTCACTGCTCGGAAGCATCACAATGCAAAAGCTTGCGTGAAGGCGTCGGAGTCGACGAACAACTTGGTGAATGGTTGATGTGCAAGATGAACACATCCATTAGCCTGGCGTTTGATTTGCTTCTCAAAGATTTTTTGATACGTGACGTCTACGTGTGGCCTCAGATCAATAAACTGCTGGCGAAGTTTGGCTTCAAACCAACTTGCTTGTGCGGCAACCTCGGCATTATAATGATGCTTCAGACTGTAGAGTTCCCACAACGAGCTTTTGAGCGCTTGTGACTTTAGCGGGTCCTTTTCATCAGCACGGTACGGATCATTCCCATCTTTAAGGTCGACTTGAGTTGTTTTGGATCGTAACTTTTGTGCAGCAGCGTCCACCTGATTCTCACATGATAATTCTTGTCGACGTCGAGCAGCTTGTTCAGCAGTGGATGGATCAAAAGCTCCTGTTCGGTGTATCAGCTGCGTACACTCTTTGTGTCGCAACACTAGATTATATACCAGTGGGATGATGAACAAAATAGCGCCGGTTTCTGCCTGCAAACAGAGTCGAGCAAGGCGTTTTGCGAAAGCAGCAGTGAGGTATGCTGGTAGGTGTGTTGATGACAGGAAGAGGTCGAGTAAATCGAAAAAGCGATCCCTGATGCGACATGAGGGTCAGAAATGTCTACGAAGGTTACCAGCTGCTTACCTCTGCTTGACCGACAGTAGTGTGGGATCTTCCAACAAGTTATACAACTTCAAGTAAAAATCGGGGCAATCCAAGTTGTATTCCTGCATCAAGATGAACAAACTATTGAGTGCCAACAAGCTGGTAACACCGCCAACATTGTACAAGTCGCTCAAGAAATCTGACAGCAATAATGGATTGACCAAGTGAGGCATCACTTGATCAGCTAGAGCGCTTAGTATCGATCGGTACATTTCGGATGGCAATTTGTGTCGTAAGAGTGCGATCCAACATGAACTGAACTCCACCCGATGGGATTGTATGGATTGCAATTTGTGTTGGGGTTGTTCAATATTTCCATCGATGGCTGAAAATTTTCTTTTGGTGCTTTTGTCCGCTACGTCTTCCTTATGCTTTTCCCCGTTGACGATATCTTTGGCACAGTCAGTTTCCAAATCAGCTTCTGGAGTCCGTGACTTGTTCGTTTTAGAAAGGTTGATAAGAAACGAGTTCAAATCTTCTGACTTCTCAGGTATCTTTACCTACATACACATGAATATTATATGTTGGATTTGAATGTTACAAGCTTTAATTGTACCATCTTGAGAAGCTTAAACGCATTCCTGACCAGCATCTCTAAATCTTTTTCTGTAGATTGCTGATCTCGGCTGAGGATGTGTGTCAGGTTCTTCAGCTAGAATATGCACAATTACGTCTTTGATGCTGGAGAAGGAGCAAACCTCGTTTACCATATAATATTGAACATCATAATACGCTCTCACATACTCTCCCTTCACCATTCCTGAAAATTCCGCCGACCAACTAGGTAATTCCACAAGCCGCTGAACAAGACGTAAAAAGGTTTCATTGCCAAACTTGTGTTTTTGTTCATTAGTCCCAAACAATTCTTCGTTCGATATAAACTCCATGAGCGTTCGAAATGCACCCGATTGAATTTGATCATCAGACTCTTCCGCGACTCGTTTGAGCATCTCATCGATAAAACTAAGATAGCGTTCCCATAGCCAGTGTTGCAACTGTTTTGCAGCTTCGCTGGTATTGAGAGTTTCTTTGTCTTTCTTCATTTTCTTCTCTGTACTTAGACGACATTCTACATTCAAATTTGAGTCAAGTGCTGTAGACACTAGATTCATGCAAACCTCTGCGAAGATCTCCTTTTTGCGCAAAAAATAGGAAGAGCTGACGTAGAGAGTGCATCAATGCAATGAAAAGCGTCTAATACAACATGTAATCGGATATAATGAGCAAAATGGAGGAGGCTTGCGTGCTTCTTACCTTGTCTTTGGTCTGACGCAACATTGTTTCCAATGTAGAGAGATCTGAAAGAAGCCACACGTCCATGTTAACACGTCGTTTAGTTTCATTAATGTGATCCGTACCATTAATATGCCTTACGTCCTCCTTGATCCGTGCTTCAATCTGTCGCGCTTGTGATCCATTGAACTCCATTACAATTGATTGGCACTTGCGTCGATCATATGGCAACCGGCTGATTCGATAAAATTAACACGATTCGACCAATCCGATCCCAAGCGGTACACCATCAAGCGACGCCATTGCAATCCGAAAATGTTGCGGATCAGAGAAATTGAAAACTTTGTTCCGCTGGGGAATTTGTCTCGTGGATCATTTTTGAGCTCTTTGTTTCCAGCAGTTCCAACGATACGACAGCTTTTGGATATGTTCGATGTGTATTTACCGGGCTTTCTTGACTCAATTTCACGTTTTCAGTATCAAAAGGTGTAGTGATTGTGGATGGTCAGCACTGAATACTAAAATTTTATTCATTTAGGCATCAAGTCTGGTGCGAAAATCTGATTTTCTGGATGAATGGAAATGCTGGAATACATTAGAAGCAGCCCTGCTGCTCTTGTCAGCTTGCGAGAGCACGTACGGATACTTGCGATTTTCCATATTATATTCAGGAAATTCACTTCAGATATCACACAATGATCTACTTGGAATCGGCGCAGCATAATTCAAATGAATCTATCATCCGATTGTACACGAAGACACTTGTGTTGTGGGAATACTTGAAAGACGAATGCAGGCTATATATCGACCACACAGTAAAGAAAGCTGACAGCGCTTCGTTCCAATGGGAAAAGCAAAACAGGACGGAGACAACATCCCATCATACCAAGTCGAAGAATAATGGTTCCGGGAAGCCTACAGACGGTGACAATTATGTGCCTGAACATACTCGTGACGATATGTCCACTCAGCTGTAATGCAGACCCTCAACAGCATGACCCACAAAACGTGTCTATCGAAACACGCCTATGCGCTTACACGAAACTATTTGTACAATTAGTAAAGTTGTGTGAGGTCATGCTGTACTATTGTTGAATAAGTATCACTCGAGGTCTCATTATGCTTCTTCTAGTTGCGAATTGGGATGGTGAAGGTCTACAATGTATTGGTGGCGGTATCACCACCCCACACCTATAATGATGTATGAAAAGTTTTCTCAGGTGTACCACCCTCCATTAATTCCTCCAAAATCTGGACAGATTATCGGGCACATTGTCGAAAAAGCTGCGGAACTAGAGTGGATAGACCATCCGTTGCTCAGTATGATACGAGGCTGTACGAGCTGCGAGATGGAGACGGTCAAGACTGCTTTGCAGTGTGATAGGATGATATCGTCGTATGACCCTGTAGGAGCAATTACAGCTCTCCATCACGTCAAAGTCGCATTGAGAGATTGGAATCGAAGTATCCTAGCGACCGATTCAAATGAAGGAATGCAGGATGCAAAAACACCCATTTCTTCAGACTTTGAGCCATTATCTGAGGAATACCACGTCGATATAAAATCTGAGCACCTATTCCGTGGTGCTTATTCTGATGGTGCCTGTGAATCAACTGGAATTGGATTGCACGATCCAGCACCAAAGACGCTAGGCCGTCGGATGAGTTTACCGGAGTCAGACCCGCAGGGTCTCCAGCAATGTATGATATCAAAAAGCGAAATTATGCAACCTCTAGATGAGTATCTTTACAATCACACAGCCGAAGACATTCGTCAAAAGCTTCGGTAAGTGCATAGCTCGCTTATTTTCGCCATAACCTCAGAAACGCGATTCGAATCAGTCCATCACAGAAGACGAAGCCTGTATGTTTGCGAAGAGGGAACTCAGTTTCCAGTATGGCACAACCCCGTATTGGAACCAGAGCTTCGGCGTTTCGAAACTTCTTTACACTGGTCTCTAGGCCCACGACCTCTCTTTTGCGAGAAATGATGTCGCAACAAGAAACTTTGTCTGTCTCGACATCCCTCAAATCAGCGAATTCAGATCGTTGGAGTGGCCCATTGGCAGCATTACTGAATCCAAATTTTTCTTCGCTGGGGCCGG
Source organism: Albugo laibachii (assembly GCA_902706625.1). Lineage (NCBI taxonomy): Eukaryota > Oomycota > Peronosporomycetes > Albuginales > Albuginaceae > Albugo > Albugo laibachii. The sequence continues at coordinate 8,630 of CACSLJ010000007.1, read as the reverse complement.
GCTATGCTGCCGAATTTCTATCCGTCATAGATGGAAATATCAAGCTATCTACTTTACCGATACTGAGGTGGGCGCAGCGATTTCATAGCTCATTGATTGCCAAATTCTCTTTTTACAACTGCAAGTGGTTGTTCATGCTGGAAAATGGACGGCCAAAGCTTGAACAAGGCTCTCTGAATGGTCTGACTGGTCTAACTGCCGCTTATCACCACCCGCTGGCGACTTGGTATCTGCAATTGATGGAATCCTTTATGGCACTTGGGAACGGGTATGTCTCATAAATAATCAGATTCGAAATCGGTGTTGTCTCACTTTTGGCATCGAAACGATATCAGTGATGATAAAACGTGCATTGTGCTGATTCTAGAAACCGATCAACTGGAAAATAAAGACGCTTGCCATGACTACAACGGTTTTTGGTGCCCAAAAAAACCCAAGATCAACAAGGATGGTCTAAGAAAGAGCAGTATTGCAGAGGAACAAACAATACATTATGAACGAGGCTCTTCTCCAGTAAACAACCAAGATTTTTGTCGGGTTGAAGGTGTACAACGGTGGCCACCGATCGTCACTTATCCACCAAGCAAAGTACCCATGGAGCATTGGCCCAATCTGATCAGTCTTATAGCAGACAATCGCCAGAAAATAAGAGAATCGATGTAAGGACTCGCCCTTGATGTAATACTTATTCTGACTGGCATGGAGATGTCAAATAGCCTGCACCACGATGAAAAACAACCAAATGCAGAATACTACGTCACACAAATCGATCCGGCAGTGCATCTTGCTGTTATTCAAGAAGATAGACGTCAGTTCAGCGGAACAGTCACGACCAATTTCATGAAGATCTTGAAGCAGCATTTGCAGCATGAACCTGTTCTCCATATCATTAACAATCAAGCGTGGGTATCATCCGTCACAACGGAATCATCCACAGCACGCAATGGACTTCATGCAAACAGCTCAGATGAGCGACCAACGCGTTCTTGTCCAAATGCAAAATTCACTTGACTTGTATTCTGATAGAAAACACCTTATAGGATGTAGACCGGTCTCAACTCGCTGAGCAAGTATTCCTGATTAGTCTCAACACAAATGATCTTCCCGGTCGGCAATTCACTCCACTTTTTGGTAGTGTCTTTCGTCGAGGATAGCATTTTTCGATCTCCAGAAATCATAAGGCGAGTAATCGCATTGTGACTATAAACATACCCATTTGGAAGCACAATAGGTGGATTGTGCTCATTCATGACAGTCCCAGTAATGCGACAAATGAGCCTAGAGTGAGGCCGAAGAGCGAGAGGAATGCTTTCACACAGCTTGCCGCCAATATCACTGCAAGTCGGGCAATCTGGAATCGAAGCAAAGGATCTTGCGAGGATGTCATGCCGAGTATTTTTACTGGAATTTCTAGTCCGTGCGATGCCTTCACATTTCACCTTTCTGATCAAATCGATTTTAGTTGTGCCTGATTTCATCAGCCTACGCAAAGATACGTTAGTGAATCGATCTTCCGACGCATGGAGCCTCCATGTCCTTTTCTTTTCTTTCTTTTTGATCGCAGTGTCCTTCAACTTTCTCATGAGTCTTCTTTCGCGATTTCGTTTACTGGAGGGGCAATATTCGTATAGAGACAAGGCATCTTCGAAGCCTCCATTTCCTGTTTCTTCGAGTCTGTCGTCACATGAACCTCCATTTTCGGTCCGTGCTAATGACCTTGGCCCGTATTCTTTTTCAACAGAGTTCTTCGAGTTTGCTGGTGAGTTGGTATGCTTGGATTTTAATCGATGACGTTTCTGCTTCTTCTCTTCTTTTTGCATGACTTCAAGAGCCTGACGAGCCCGATCTCTTCGAATTTGCTTACAAGTACGCGTATTCAGTGAAGAGAGGCCAGAATGTAAGGCTACAAACAATAGAGGTGGGTCACTCATTCCATAAACTCTCCAAAACGTTTTCCGAAAATTTTCTCTCAGTAGTTGCCACCTCTTCAAAGAAAAAAGTTCACGGTAGGAATCAATGCCGCATTTTTCAACATCCTCATAAGCCAGCGTTGCCATTGCCTCTTGTAACTCCCGTGTAGCGACTTCACGCTTCACTTTGTCTTCTTGTAGAAACACGAGCGGTGTCAATAATTCTTGTGCATACTCAATCGCCTTTAATTTATCCTTGATTCGTACAAGTTCAATAAACTCTTGCATCCGGAGCTGAAATGTCATCATACAAGGCGGATTCAGTCGCCTTAAGCGTGAGCCATTAGCCAAGCACCAATTGATCGCATTCGTCAGTTTGCAGCTTTGCAAGTCCCGAAGAATACCCTGCAGCTCGATGTGAATTTCATAATCCACCAGATGCTTGATATCTAGAAGCATAACATTGAATTTTGATAATCGTTAGCTCCAACTCATCGGTGAACTCACCTTTGGTAGTACGAAGGACATCAGCACTTTCCATATAGCCACAACAAAGCATGTAATCCGTAATGAGCCGATAATTGAGCAAGCTTTGGCTCTTCGTTATGGATTGTTCCGGGTCAGAAATTTGCGATGTACTTTCTTTTGTGCCATCGCCTGAGATAAAGAGCTCAAAATCTGCGTAGTTGACGTCTTTCTCTTTGACTAATTCTTTCTGCAAGACTTCAAGATAGTGCAAACGCTGAATGCAACAGTCAATCGATTTCTCTTGTTCTTTGCTGTGCTGGTGCAAGGTGTCTCGCATCAAGACAACCTGATCCTCAAAAGCATCCAATAATGACATCAAGGTATACTGCCGATCGGTGTCTTCAGACTGCAGAGAATTCCTGTTCTCCGCAAGCCTTTGTAAGAAATTCAACAGCTGTTTCGTGAGTTGTTTCTGAACAAGCCGAAAGCTTTTATTTATTTGTTCGTAAGGTACTCGAATCAGAGAATCGCTCAATTCCATATTGATACAACTTTAATGCTATCGTTGTTCTCTGTGATTCTTCAGAAACGATTTTACTGTTCAAGTTAACCGATAATATCGCCAGCGGATGCGCCTTGACGATTAAAGATTGAATTGTAGCATTAATTGAATCAATGATAGTATGAAATAGCTACGATAAATTTGGCCAAAGCTTTGCAGGAAATTTAGTCAACGCATTTCGAGATCGTTATCTTCTTGCACTAACTCAATGGATCATACAGCGACATTAGTTCGCTGATGTAAATGACAGCGATAGAATGCCACAATACCATCCATCGTTAGTACAGACAAGACGACTGCTATATTAAGGTTAGAAAAAAATTCGTTCACGAGTCCTGCGCGCAGACGTAACGGATGAATAGTCATCCAATTGCTGCGAGCTAAAGTCCCCTATAGTAGTCGAAACTTTTGCATAACACCCGTCACGCGTCCGAAATGGGCCAAGTGCAGAGCTCGATACCGCAAAATGAGTATCAAGGATTGATAGATTTGTTTCGGGCTTTGAGTGGAGAAAAATGGAGACGTAGAGAAGGTTGGGTAGATATCAATTCTCCTCCTGAGGCATGGCATGGAATCGAGATTTCTTCTGGTCACGTCACCTCCATCGAGCTGCCAGCTAACGATTTGCACGGTTTGGCTATTAACCTCCCTGACCACCTATTTGCATTTACGCTTCCTGCTAGAATAGGAATACTCCCATCGTCCATTGGAAATTTCAAGCGACTTGAGTCATTGGATTTGTCGAAAAATCAGATCGTTGGCCAAGTTCCGGCAGAATTGGGTGCTTTGAACAATCTGAAAATACTCAATTTGAGCTGCAATGACTTCCGAGGTACTGTACTCCTAAGCGCATCAGAAGTGCTATAGCGTTTCATTCATTTTTTCATGTTTTGACAGGAGAAATTCCACCGAAATTTTTTGATTGCAAAAGTCTAGAAGAACTTCATTTGTTCCAAAATTCTCTCTCGGGTTCTATTCCTTTAGAGATCGACCAACTCGTGGAACTCAAAGTATGCCAATTGCAGTACAATAAGTTTTCCGGCTCGATTACAAGCGGACTATGCAATTTGCCTCGACTTGAGAAATTAAATCTACGTGGAAACTGCCTTTCCGGGTCACTTCCCCAAGAGATTGGCCGCTTAACTTCCCTGATATTTTTATCACTTCGGAATAATGAGATCAGTGGTACGAATTTTCTCCGATTGTGCTGAAGCCCACTCTCATTTTTTCATTCACCTAGGTCCAATCCCATCATCTTTGGGGTGCTGCAGATTTTTAGAATTCCTCAATTTATCGGGTAATCAATTCAGTGGATCCATCCCCGACAGCATCGGACAACTAGAAGACTTGAGATATCTCTATTTATTCGATAACGCGTTAGAAGGATGCGTCCCAGTTTCTTTATACCGACTTCGATACCTCTCCGATGCAAGTTTTCGGGACAATCGGATGTCTTACCGACTAGCAGATTCCTTCTTGCAGAAGGGTACAAATGTAGCCCTGCTGGCGTCATGTTACAACGAGTACGTAATCTCAAGACATCTATCAGATTATATATGTAATTATCCATATTACCCTATTCAATGTACAGAAGACCAGTTCATGCCGATTGATGGAAATGCAAGCACAATGTCAAGCCAGTTAAAGGGCTAATGAACAGTTTCTTCATGTTCACGGCCTCGTCAACGAAATCTTCAAATTGCGAGATGTGATACGTTGTACTACCACAGAGACACTTTCTACTCTGGTAGCGTAGTAGGTTGTCTCTGCCGATTCAGATCCCTTAAACGCGACAATGTGCTGGATACGCTGGGGAGATATATTACTCTTTAGGCTACTGAGTTTGTAGTTGAGTAAGTGCTGTATTTTTCTAAAGTGTTGGTGTTTTGAATCGCCTTGGTGTAGACTTTGCAAGTGTCGAAGCTGTTTTCCATGAGATGTATCCAAAGCCCAAATATGTTTCATAAAATTTTGGATGAAAGATCAGAAAACGCTGATAGTAGCTGCTGGTAGAGAGGCTTCCTTTTTAATTTTTGTTAGAGGTCTTGATTATCATATAAGAGGCAGTGTACATTGCTCTCTTTATGCTTTCACAATGTGTAAGAGCACTATCTGGATAGGAAAAGACTGAAGTTCTATACAGTGGAAATGGCTTCACTAGCCAGACAACAAGAATCAAGATATATTGTTGCGTGAGGACAGAACCGGCAATGTCATATCCGCCCTCATTTAGGCAGCTCGCAAGTTTTTGGGGGTGATGTGCACATGACGCACGGAACTTGATGCATTAAAAAGGAGGAGTGGATCGTTGGCGTTTTCTCTGGTTTGTTGGCTCACAATTCTTTAGCGGGCAAAGTAGGCTCTTCCTCTAAGAAACTCGTTGCGTTTGCGCATCTAGCTACGAAGCCGATTTTATGAGCCAACAGAGCTCTGAGTACATGTCTTATTCAGTAGCTTTGATTTTTCGAACTGATACGATGCCAATTTTGACTCCAGACGTGCCATTTGACTCTGATTCTCTAGCTGCTGTATTAGCTGTCAAATGTCATCAGCTCTAGACCCAGTCAAGATTTGAGATACGTTTTATAGTAATGAGTAACATACGTTCGAAGTCAATGCACCAAAGATGCTAAAGTAAAATTTTTATCGATCGACGAGCTTCTCTACATCGGTTGGGCTGAAGTCACCTTTGTCGGTCTCGACGAACACCACTCCTTGTTCGATAATGATATTATGGGATCCAAAAGTATAGACTACTTGGCCGTCATGCGTTCTTTTCGGTTTGAAAAGGAGATCGTACTTGATCGCCAAGTGCTCGATGACGTCCCGCAAGCCAACCGAATTCGACTGATTGTGCGATAACCCATTCAATTTTCTCTGAGACGCGCTATTTCGTTTTGCTTCCTGCTTGGATTCAGCTTCAGTGGTATCGATGCAAGCAATAGCTTCCTGGTAGCTTTTTGGGGCCATCTGGTTTAGCACAGGTACCTCGTCTTCTGGTGTTTCATATAGCCTTTCAATCAACAGTAAAGCTCCATGAAAGTGAATCATAAGACGAGGTTCGGTGGCCAGCTTTTGCTTCATGAAGAAATGTTTCCAGCCAGAGTACCACCGCGCTATCTCAGCAAGATGAGGTTTTCCAAGAATCCATTTCCGTAGTACATGCAACCACCGGGGAAAGAACTCTCCCTCAAAAAAAGCAATATTTTGGTGATCCGGTAAATGCTCTTTCCAGGCCAGAATCCACTTCAGGACATCGAGTGACTGCCCTTTCGGATTTATTTCAAATTCACGATGCAGCGTCCGAATTAGTCGACGTATGACATGTCTGTGAGTAAAACGACTGTAATGCTTCTCACCCCAGACTTCTCTCCACGGAAAAACGTGATTTAACATCGATGTGTCGGAAGGATGCCATTGATTCAGAGCATTACCGAGTGCAACACGAATGTCTGCATAAAGTACTTCCATATGATTATCAACGTGCTCGGTCCATGGCGCCACCCAGGTAAAAATCGAGACAGATGGAATTTCCATGCTCCACGTCCATTGTAGACAAGCTTTCCTTAAACGCGGCAGTACCAGCTTCCCAATGAACGCCTGAGAAAACGATTCTGTCAAATAAGGACGAAATTTGAGATAAAACGAGATGCAAATATCTGGATCAAAAACATTCCATTGCATTGTAATGTATTGAGAAGAAGCGTTCCATAATGTTTCTTCCAGAATGTGATTATAGATGGCACCACCTTCTGCGTTGAGTTTTCCGTACTGATATTTATTTCTGTGTGATAATAAACCATGCGTGGGGTTCTGAGTAGATGCGTAATCGGCAAACTCACTTTCCATAAAGAAAGAGTGCAGTACGCGGATCTGCTCCAGAATTGTTTCGTTATAATCCTCCCGTTCTAATTGAGATCCCGAAAGCTGGGCTTGCAAGGATGGGATAACGAGGCTGGGTACAATATCGAATAACTTATGCGCATCAAATTCAAGCGGGAATTCGCTTCGGATAATCTGGAGGCTCGACATGATGCTGAAGATGGTTTCCGTTGTAGGTAAGTCTAGTGCTTGATCTGTGCGCTGTAATGAAGATAAAAACTCCTCCAGCTTAGATGCCTGACATTTTTCTTGTTCAAGCTTGGACGATATCGTTTTCACTTCATAATCAGCCTTAAGAGCCTCATTCTCAAGTTGATCGACAGCTCTTGTCAAATCCTGAATATCTTTTCCTGCGGTACTTACGACAAGTTGAAGATTGTAAATGAGTTCCTCTCCGATTCTGGGTTCATCCTTCTTTATTTTTTCGATGTTATGCATGCAAACGCTAGCCATATCTGAATAATGTCGTACGTGGGCTCCTCGCATGTCCACAATACGTTCTGACTGTGTAGAGCTTACGTCTCTGCTCGATTGTAAAGCATCTAATACAGTTCGATGCCGCTTTCTAATGCTTGTATTTGTTATGATTTTTCGTTTTCGCCACAAGGAGTCATCAGTACTCGATGCTTCCCGTTCATTATTGAGATGCATGTTGCCTTCATGGCTCCCCTGTTGTGACACTCGCTTCGTTTTCGCTCCACTTGTATCTTTGGACTTGCCGAAACCAATTCCAGCTTGTTTAGGACGCTGCACAACCTCGATGATGCTCGAAACACCCTTTTCATCTTTTCCAAGTCTGCCGGAAAACCCCATTTTTTCCAGCATTCTCTTACCGAAACCTTTTGTGTGCTTTTCCCAATCTGCCAGATGTGCAGTAGAGCCATTTCCAGAATACTTCTTTGGATACGTTGTAGTGGTTTTGTAGTTGATTTTCTGGACATGCTTCTCATTCTTTATCGTATCATCAACATCACTGATGTATGTTTCACTTTGTGTGATTGTGACTTCCTCTACTTCTTCTTTAAGTATACATGCTTCTTTTCTAACTTCTATCGGAGTTGGTGTGCTTAAGTTACTGCTTGTACTTGTAATTTCTGAGCGAAAGAGTCGAGCAAAGTCAGCATTAGTGAGACCAGATTTTGTCATTCTTGCATTCACGTATTTACAGTATTAATCACAAAAGGCTATAGAAAATGGCGATTTAAACAGTAATATCGCAAGCTAATTCCGACATTTCCTGATCAGTTCCTACAATTTCTCGAGATTTGTGTTATCGTGGAGAAAGTCACATCAATCGATTCATTAAGCGGATACCCCTTTCTTCATCGTTTGATTGTTTATGCCCGATCTGGAGAAAGGAAATTGCGGAGCCTAGAGCAGTAGAGATTCATCCAAATCCAACCCTGCGGCTCTGTGTTAACGTGGCAGTTTCAATCAGACATAATCATCCGAAAGCATCGATGTTTTTCGTGGCTTTGTCGTGCCATGAGCACAGTAACATGACTCTAATCCAAGGGGTCCTCTGTTAGCTCGGGCTGTTTGACAACATGAAACGGGTCACAATACACACTACTCCGCCGTGCTTAAGCTCTGTATTAGCCATTGATCATATAATATGTCACGATACATTCTTTGCTTTCTATTTTATAGGTTCTCATCGACAAAGCATACACGCATTACGGTGCCTACTACTACGTGAATAAAATTCTGAAAGAAGAAACACCATCGAATGCAAAGAAGTAAGCATAACCCAAGAAGCTCCACCTGCATTGCGCAGCTCTTCAAGGGCAATTCATTACAGTCGACTT